>OZ022422.1:21208742-21348783 GCA_963989365.1 Rhimphoctona megacephalus | reverse complement strand
AGTTCGCAGTCGGTGAACAAACAAGAAGGAATATCGTCTCGAATTCCAAATATACAGCTGGATCAACGAGTTTTTTATTCTCCTTTGTATAGATGTATATTTTTTCTCTTTTTTTTGGAGGTACTACAAAAAGAGATTCGAAATACCCTCTCCAATGTTCGAGGCTCTATTGGAATGTCTCTCTCCGGTCTTCCCAGTGGAAATACAGGCCAGACTCGAGTTCGTTAATATTTCATTTAGGGCTTTTCGACCCTCACAAGGTCTTTGCTCTTTACTCTCTTTAGCCCACCGTTTTTCGTTTCTTTCAACCCTTTATCCTTTCTTTCCTCTCAATCCTACCTTTTTTTCTTCATCAACACCTTAATAACGTCTGACTCTAGTATAAAGCTCGTCTTCGATAATAAACCATCATTTGTGCAATAGGAATAAATTCAATTGCCAAAAATTGATAAATAAAATTATAATTAAATCAAAACAAATGAATAATAATAATAAATGAAATTCTCATATTTCCTTTCACCAGAATATTATTTAACCAATAAGAAAAAATTCAATTACCAAACTTTGCAAATAACATTCGAACGAATATTGAAAAAACAAATTCGATTATTCGTAAATTCGATTATTTTCATTTCGAGGAATATTATTCACGTCTATACCAACGTAGAAATTGGGAGCCAAACGATACAAGGCCACGTAAAATAAAAAAAAAGATAGGAGTTGCGTTTTAAGACTTTTTAAAATAAGAAGCACTTTCACCGGCTTTGTTTCGAGCACCCTTCACTCGTCCTTACGCGTATTTATCGTGAGGATTTTCATGATGAGAGAGGAAAAAACCTACCGAGCGTAAAGAATCGATAGCTCAAGCTTTTCAGCAGATTTTCTTTCTCTCCATTTGGAGATCGTCTCTTTAGGGTATTTTGTCAATAATAGGGGGGATGAAAAAACAAACAGAAACTCACGAATTTATCGTATATTTCAAGCAGCAGGTTTTCACGTAGCCTTGGAAAAATTTAAAGGTCATTCATTCGACGATTTTCACAAAAATGCCTCATATTATCAAAAAATAAATAATCTTGCATTATTTCTATTATTTTTTTCAATTATAATATCAAAATTAATAAAAAATTGTCTTGAGGAACAAACATGATTATTTCTCATTTTTGGCAGTTAAATTAAACGCGAAGAAAAAAAAGACAGTGACGAAAAAATTGAACGACGTATATTTTGATATTAAAAGTTTCGAGCTCATAAATCAAACGACATTCGATTCTCAGAAATTCTCAGGATACAGATAAACAATATTAGAAAAACGAAGAAGAAAGAAAAAAACAAAAAAGATATCGCCCATATTTCATTTATTCCTTTTCGCAAGAAAACGTCTCGATGCAACATAAAAAAGTGTAACAAAAATAAAAAAATAAAAAACAAATGAACGCATTCGGTTTTCTCGACGATGATAAATTATTGGAAACTTCATGCGTTATCAACGTCTCCCGTATAACGAATAGTTTCCAATAATCGAATACCTCCCAGAATGACCCCTTTGGTTTTTTTTACCGAGCTTCAAGATTTGTTCTTTCTTTTTTCATTCACCGTAATTTTTTCTTTCTCACGTCGCATATGGCTCAGCTTAAAATATTGGAAATTTTTTCTAGTAACAAAAATAATTCAAATACATAATTTTTACAAACACAAACACAATAATAACAACAACGGTAATAATTCATAATTAAATAAACATTAATAATGATAAGCAGGTTTATTTCAAATACTTTCATTTTTTTTAACGTTGATTTTATTTTCCGAAATAAAAACTAACTCATTATTTTTTTCGGGACTAATGAATAGTCATTACTGTCAGTTATATTCATTCATCAATAATAAACATTGATAAAAAAATGTTGAATAAAATATGCGACTGGAATTAGAGGTTCCAGAAGAACTCCAGGATTTTTCCGAAAGTATTGAGTTTGGGTACGATTCCCCCTCGGGGAATCAAGTGAATCGCGTGAAATAATAATACCGTGATAGAAAACATGTTTTCAGCTACTCGCTGATTACCCGAATTCTAGGCAAGCCGAAGAATTCTCCCTGCTTATGTCCCTTCAAATAAATAATTCAAACTCTAAATCAGCAAATTCGGAACGTAACCACGTACGAACGTAAACACCTCCACTGAGTTAGCCCCTCCATATTGACGATGTTGACTTTTTTTTTACAAATCGCTGGGTGGTCGTTCAGTGGTGTACGATGTCGTATTTAGATTGTTCAGTGGTTTATCATTTTTTCAAAAAATATTGGGTTTTAAACTTAATCTCTGTCAATTTTTAATCTTTTCTAATGATTAAAAATGGAAAATACTCGTTGAAATATTTATAATAAACTGTCAAAATTTCAAAGAGATCCATTTATTTCTTCCCCTTCAAAAAAATTCTTAAAAATCTGCTCAATTTCGGCGTTCTAAATGGTTGTCCCCCCTTAAGGAAGTTGTATCGATATTTATATGACATCATACGAAAAATACATTATATTTCATTATTCCAAGTTAATATATTGAAATTTGGCGTGAATCTTCTTGAACAGCATTTAATTATGTGTGAAAAATTTGGAGAGGTTTCACCGCCGGATAATCGAGATATTCATTATTGAAAATGACAAGTTTAACATCGGCTCTTATGGAAGCTTTCAAAAAATTGCGAACTTCAACAATAAATATCTCAATTTTGAGACGATGAATCATCGGCATACTCCGCCAGAAGTTTAATACTGTCTTAAGCTTTCTATTTACATAATTTTATTGTGTAAAGTTGGAAAATAATTTTTATATGAGAAACGATACAACCTCCTTAAAGAATTGTCTGATACATTAAACGTTACTGAAATGACTGTTGGCAAACGTTTACATAATCTTGGACTGGTTGAAAAAGCGGGAAATTGGTTACCACATCAATTAACTCGAAAAGCGAGAAACGATTTGTGAATTGCTGCTTGAACGATGCGAAAGAAAGTCATTTTTACATCGAATCGTGACTAATGATGAGAAATGGGTTTATTATGAAAATCTCAAACGAAAAAAGCATGGGTACTATCGGGTGAACCAGGTCCGTCAACGTCAAAACGCAATATTCACGCTCAAAAGGTGATGCAGTGTGTTTGATGGGATCAGGAAGGTATGGTGTACCAGGAGTTGCTGAAATCGGGTGAAACGATCACAGCTGTTCGCTATAAACAACAATTAATGAAACTAAACCAGGAATTGAGAAAAAAGCGGCCTGAGTACGCCAAACGTCATAACAAACTAATTTTGCTCCATGACAATGTTTGGCCACATGTAGCAGAAACCGTAAAAAAGTATATAAAGGACATGAACTGGGAAGTCTTAATTCACCTGATTATCATTTGTTTCGAGCGATTCAGAATGATTTGTCATCACAGCATTTCAAGTCTTTTGAAGGTATGAAAAAATGGATCGATGAATGGATCGCCTCAAAAAGCAACGATTTCTATTGGCGTGGAATCCATTTATTGCGTGAAAGATGGGAAAAGGTCGTAGCTTCTAAAGGAAAATACTTCGAATAAAATAGAATGTACCGTAAACTATAAATAATTTTTTTTTATTGAAAAGCAGCGGGAATTAACTTTAAAACCCAATAATTTCAAAAATTACCTCCTGATGAGTTAAGGATGTATGTAAAATATATCAAGTCGTCTAACTTTCCATAAAAATGACTAATATGATAGAGTTTATCACGCTGCATCGTTCGGAAAAAAGAAAAAGGCACTTAGCCGATGATTTGAAACAAATACTTAAGAATTAAAGCCTCATTTAACTCCGTGTTATTTGTACCGGAAGTTGACAAAATGAAACTAAAATAATAAAAAAGAATATGTATTGTAGTCAATGTTTGGCCAAAAAAAGAATTTTCAGAAACTTCATACATTTTTCAATTTTTTCACGAAAAAAAAAAACTACTGTTCCCGATGTCGTTGTGAAGATATTCATGGTTAACTTTTGACGTTTCATTAGCGTTCTGTAAACTGTTGTTCAATTTAATACGTCCATCATATCGGACACGTAGATGCGGCAACGCAGCACGCTTCAGCTGCCGGTCTCGGAATGATCAGCTGTAGTTGACTGTCATGGCTGGGTGTAGCATTGTTGCCACATTTTCTCGGGACAGAAATGAAATTATCTGATTGGCTCAATTTGTACTCGGCCACATATATCAAGTTGCATATCAATTTCATTAAAAATCGTAAATTATTATACAAAATGACATATTTTTTTCATTAGACATCATAAAAAACAAAAGGAATGATTCGGCACTTGACATTTCGACATAAAGATTAACCTTAAAAAATAAATAGATGTACTGCGGATTTGACCTTATATACATCCTTAACCCCCCCATATTGATTATACTGACTTTTTTTGCAAATCGCTCGGTAGTCGTTCAGTGGTGTACGGTATCACATGAAAATCGTCGAGTGGTTTATCATTTTGAAAAAAATAAATAAATTTCAAAAATTACCCCCGGAGTTAGATCCCCCCATTGAATATATTAATTTTTTTTTTTTGCAAATCGCTCGATGGTAATTCAGTGGTGTATGATATCATATTTAGATTTTTCAGTGGTGCAAGTAGACTGCCGCGCCGCTAGTGGGCAAAATTAAAAGTTTTTGGGGAATCGTCCAATGTTTAAAGTATATATATATATTTAAGTATACATATATTTCATCACTAAATATATGTATACTTCGAACATGGGAATTCGTCCCCAAAAACTTACAATTTATAACACTAGAGGCGCCACATGTACTTTCAACCTGCCCTCTATCGAATCTGCACCATCCCTATATCACTTTTTCAAAAAATAGATTTCAGATATTACCCACGAGCGGTAACCTCTGATTTCTTTGTTCTTCAAACTCGAAAAATGTATTTTTTTTTTTGTAAATAAATTGTCTTCGCGCAATTGAATAGGCCGATGATAAGTGACAGAAAGTGTAATGACGACCTGTACCAAAGGTTCGTGGAGAATCGAGCGTGGTCACGTGGGTGCACGCGTGCTCGGTCGCTTGCGTCCTATTGTTAACATTTGTACTAATATTAGTAACAACTATTCGTAATGCTGTACATAATAGCTGCGGTTATACATGCGTTGCGTACAGCGTTTGCAGCAGCCGGGTTATTTGCATGGGCATTGCCTGCGCGACTTCGATACGATGCAGAAAACTGAATCTTGCACGGAACTGGCTGCCTACAGCGTAGAATTATAGCGTTTTTCGTGTGTTCTTGCCGACACCCACATCGCTTTACGGCGTGTATGCGTTGGTGCGTAGCGTTGCATGTACGGTTGAATCTTACGTTAGTTTGCTTGCGTGCATGCGATCATTACACACGATTCTTGAGGGTATGGATCAGTCACCTAACCTCACCTCGAATTTTCGAAATTGAAATTCTTCGACACGGTTTGACCGAATACAAAAAAGCTCTGTTAGCGGACGCGGGACGATGGCAAAAATCCGCTGACAGGGTCTTTTTGTAATCGGTGAAACCGTGTCGAAGAATTTCACTTTCGAAATTTGCAGCTAGCTCTCTCGCACTCACGGTGGCGAGATATCGACTGACCCATACTCTTAAAGCTGTGACACAGGCGTCACTAGGCTGTCTGCCATTTAAGGATGTATGTAAAATATATCAAGTCGTCTAACTTTCCATAAAAATGACTAATATGATAGAGTTTATCACGCTGCATCGTTCGGAAAAAAGAAAAAGGCACTTAGCCGATGATTTGAAACAAATACTTAAGAATTAAAGCCTCATTTAACTCCGTGTTATTTGTACCGGAAGTTGACAAAATGAAACTAAAATGATAAAAAAGTATATGTATTGTAGTCAATGTTTGGCCAAAAAAAGAATTTTCAGAAAGTTCATACATTTTTCAATTTTTTCACGAAAAAAAAAACTACTGTTCCCGATGTCGTTGTGAAGATATTCATGGTTAACTTTTGACGTTTCATTAGCGTTCTGTAAACTGTTGTTCAATTTAATACGTCCATCATATCGGACACGTAGATGCGGCAACGCAGCACGCTTCAACTGCCGGTCTCGGAATGATCAGCTGTAGTTGACTGTCATGGCTGGGTGTAGCAGCATTGTTGCCACATTTTCTCGGGACAGAAATGAAATTATCTGATTGGCTCAATTTGTACTCGGCCACATATATCAAGTTGCATATCAATTTCATTAAAAATCGTAAATTATTATACAAAATGACATATTTTTTTCATTAGACATCATAAAAAACAAAAGGAATGATTCGGCACTTGACATTTCGACATAAAGATTAACCTTAAAAAATAAATAGATGTACTGTGGATTTGACCTTATATACATCCTTAAGGCCTTGCCCACGATGCTACTTTTCGTGCATCGTAGAAATTTTAAGGATGTATGCCCAGTCAAATCCGCAGTACATCTATATTTGTTTTTTCAAACAGATCATTATATAAGATATCAGTCATAAATATGTTTTTTATTAATTAGTACTAATTATACATAACAAATCAACCCGATGAAAGTTACAGTTATTAACTTTAAGAAAAATTAGTTCTTCATTTGACTATTTTTTACTGGAGCTAATGTCCGTTCTATCAACCAATCAAAAAATTCCGTTTATATACCGAGAAAATTTGGCAACAGTGCCGGAAAGTGTGTCGTTTGACAGCTAGTTTCCTAACCTAATACATTGTTTAATTTCTTTTTTTTCGTGTATAATGTGAGTGAAGAAAATGAGTGACAATTCTCGTGTTGTGCTCAGAGACAAAAAAGGCAAATTTACCACACAAAAACGAAAACAGTGGCTTGAGAGTGTTGCGAAGAGTGTCGAGAAACGAAGACGTTTGAATGACACCGAAAAAAAATTATATTTTGGTTAATTTATTTATATAGCTCATGTTTATCTTGCATTATATATTTGCATTGACATTTCATGATTAGATCACGCTTGTATTTATTTTCTCTCACTACTATTGTACACTCGGTTCGTACTGCCCGCGCGTGCAACGTTGCCATATTTCCATGTTTCGCACATTTACCTTGGCGGCTGTAGTAGCGGTTTTCGCACATGACCCAAACAACTCTACTTTTTTTTGAGATTTTTGAACAAATACGACGGTAACATCGGGGGTTTTTTTTTCTTTAAATAGTAAAAAAATTAAAGTTTCTAATAATATTTTTTTTTAATCTGTACGCTTATATATCAGGGGCTTTATTTTCTTATTTTCTTTCAAATTAGGCTACTTCCGCTACGATTAATAAGCGTTTTAATGGGACTGAAAAAATTAATTTACGTAATAACTATACGGTAAAGTCTAATTTTTTTTTTCTAATCGACGCAGCATCGTTCACTCTACAACATATTTTAAATTTGAAGGTCAATCTTAAATTGTATATTTTGGGCATACATCCTTAAAAATAATTTATGCGTAAATTTAGCACGGAAAATGACATCTTGTGCGGGAGGCTTCCCTATCAGCTTATCCATTCACTTGCGTGAAGAAAACTCATTGACAAAAGAAGAAACGTGAAGATTCATAAAGACACACAAACGAGAGAATCGTTTTTTCAATTGTTTATAACAACTTTAATTTTTTCCCATTGTGTTATCGTGCAATCTTTTTCGTTTGCGAGACATTGCATGTAAAATCGTAATAAAAAAAAGAATGATGTAAAATTCAAAGATTTCAATAATTTTAATAAAAATAATAATTGTTATCGATTCTCATTAATTTTTCATTTATTTGTTTATGTATTTATTATTTATTATTATTATTTATTATTATTATTATTTATTATTATTATTATTATTATTGTTGTATTTTTATTTGGTTGAAAAAAAATTTAGATCGTATGAAAGGATTATTTTAGATTTTTTTTTTATTCTCTAAGGGTCAAGTAGAATTTCGCTTATCGTATTCTGTACTCCGTTTTCTCCATTTCTTTGAAATCGATGAACGATAATGCGAAGCGCTGCATTGACCGACCGACACTCACGCTACTCTCTCTACGCACGCTCCTCGCCAACCCGCATCGGCAACGATAGAGAGAGAGAGAGACAGCGTGAGGCGCGCCAGCGGTAGAGGGAGAGAGAGCGAGCGAGTCTTACTTTCAACATATATATATATATATCGACGCCGCGTGCAGGAGGGAAGGTGCCTAGCGAGACGCTGAAGAAAATTTTCGGTCATGAATGAACGAAATATTTTCGTTCGTATTATGAGTTCACATACTTCTATCAAGGGTTGTAGGAAAAAAATAAAGGTACCATTGGAACGTTCTGGGTCACATTATATTGGTAAAATCGCATTAGAATTTCGATAAGTCAACGTGCTTTTAAATGTCGTAGACTTGAAGTCTGAGCGCAATGGAAAAAAACAGCCAAATCTCGAGTATAGATACGCGGCGCGACTTGCCTTCATCGTTTTAACTCTTTCTTTTTCATTTTAATGCTTGGCGGCAAGACGCTGCCGCGTCTCTGGATCTAGATATACGCTTATACACACCGCATATATTGTAACGGTACGTTTGTGCTAGAGCACGCCGTTACGCGTAGATACGAGCTTCTTACAAGATAAAGGAGCGGGCATGAAAGAAGAACAAGAGTGTGATGAGATTTTGATGCAAAAACAAACAAGATTTTTATTCAATCAAATGCTGTTTTGTATGTGTGTATTGTATAAAACATAGAATTGTCTTTATTTAAATTTTTCTTTACTTCCGGTATTTTTCTCACAATTCTAATTTTAAAACGCACGCGATATTTCGGAGTCGCAATTAATTCTATTACATAGTTTAACAATCTTCGCCATCAATGAATTTAAATATCACAACTAATTTTATAGATCTAACAATCTCGTAATTTTAATCAATGGATTTAACAAATTTTTATATTCGCAGTTTGCTTCACAATTAATAACTAATTCCGTAATTATTCTTTTACCTCGCAGATGGCTTAGCAAACCAAATTTTTATTTCTTAAATAATTTCGCAGCCAAATTTTGGTTTCGCAAATAATTTTTAAATTCCCTATGGTTTCGCAAACTGATTTTTAAATTCCAAATGGTTTCGCAAACTAATTTTTAAATTCTGAATAGTTTCGCAAACTAATTTTTAGATTCCCAATGTTTCGCAAACTAATTTTTAAATTCTAAATAGTTTCGCAAACTAATTTTTCTTTAATTTTCAAACTCTTTAATAATTGGGCTGTTGTGAATTTGTAATCAATCAGCCGTAATGCATATTTTCTTTTTCTCAGAATTTTTACTTTTAAATTATTGTATTTTCTTCTTCAATTTATTCAAACAACTTTTTAAAACCTACTCAGACAACTTACTTAAGGTGGAACGTCCAGAATCTTAGGGCCGAACGTCCCCGAACTGCCCCAGCCCTCTAGACGCGATAAGGTAGGAACTTAAGGTTACGGGAAATCTATCAGGGATCTTGAGACCAAACGGAATCGCATGGCCCCGGCCCCCCCGAACTAGATCGGGTACTCACAGGAAGAATCTGGTTTCCACACGGAGCCGCATGGAACCCGCCCTCTTCACAGTGGTGGAATTAATTTTTTAGTTGGTCGTCTGAGAGTATCTCTCTAGGACTGATTGATTATGAGTTGAACAGGCCTGGCGTGATGAGGACCAGTACCTGTGAATTGCGTAAGTGAGCCTGGCGTGGTAAGGACCAGTACTCACGAGTAGTGTAAGCGAGTCTAGCGTGATGAGGACTAGACTGCCTTTAGCCCTCTGTACTTGCCCTTCTTATACTCATCGAAACAATAGATAATAATGATAATGATTTGGCGGGATTGCGCCCTTTTTCCTGATTCGCTCTTGAGCCTAATTATTTTCACGAATTCCATCGATTGGTTTTCGTTCGCTCGACGTTACTTATTATTGGTTGCCTTATGATTGATGTTTGGCGGTCGCGAATGGTAATCGATTATTTTTCTGATTTGCTATTCGTGAAAATTCTTTGATTGGTTGAATAGATCGTATTTAGTACTGCGCAAGTGTGAAAATTCGTTATGGCCAATAATAAATGAGTATTTTTCTGATTCGCTGCTTGCGGTACGAGTTGATTGGCCACTTTACGCAATTGGCTGCTGTGACTCTGGCGCGCGATCGCATTTGAATTTGAAATAAAAACACTTAAATTTAGAATGTAAAATTTTCTTACTTTTTTGAATGATTTTAACCTGAGATTTTCACCATTCGCTTTTTAAAATGATTTTTCATGAGATCTTTTCAATATATTATAGAGAAAGCAAAATTTTTATAATAAATTTCAACAAAATTGATTCATATATGATCTATACGGCTTTCGGTCGATAGACGCGCCCGGACGCTGGCGCCGCGATTGATCGATAATTGAAGTCGCGCGTTGCTGTGTCGGTAAGGCGGTGTTTCGCTATCGACGGGTGGTACGGTTCGTCTCAATATATATATAGATATATACGTATATAGACATAGTACTGTCTGTGCGCTAAACAACAACTGTGCGTAACATGTGCGCTAAACTCCAAATGAAATAATACGCGAAACGCAGATGGTGGCGAAATGACGTACTACAAGACGAAATCGGAAGTGGAGCAACCGGAAACTTTTAAACTTTTATTTAAACACTCCTCGAAAAAATCTAGTGTGAATTTAAAAATAAAAAGAATGCCGTTTCAAGGAAGCACAACACATTCATAGTTATCTTAAAAAATCAATTTAATTATCCCAAATCGTACAAAAGATATGAATTCAAAGTACAAAAAAAAACTGTCGGTAACTTACCGAATAAGGACCGAAATGATTAATTCCTATAACCACCGACAGACTCTCGTGTAACAATTTGCAGAAAGTTCCGATCAGTATTGCGTTACCGACTGAGAAAAGTGGGATGTTTTAAAAGCTTCAAAAGTCGACCGTTAAGAAGGGCGCGACATTATAAGTACAACGAAAAGACGTCGTGAGATGTGTGCCACAAAACAGGAGCTTGAATAACAAAAGCAAGGTTGGCGGCAAACCGAGAAACCGACAAAGCGTGCGTCCTCAAGAAACGAACAAAGAGAAAACAATTATAATTTTGTTTATACCGGAAGTGGCTGTTCGAAGTGTTCTTAGCACAAAAATCGTTAGCCTTCGAAGAAAAATAAAAAATACGAGTCAAGTGCAACACGTTATATAAATAAATGTGGTTGAACGAAAATGCCAGCGGCGGTTATTTCACCGGGTGACAGTCACGAGAAGGAGAATAATTACGATGAGATTGACAACGTGCTAAGTACGAACATGAGAAAGAAAGCTTTGTTGAACGGTAAGAAGGGCAACGAAAATAATCAATTGATCGAGATAAATTCTGAGTCTACGCTTCGCACAGACAATGTTGAAGAAAGCGAAGACGCTCCGGGCGTTCCCGAAACTGCAGAACGCGACCGAAACTCGTTGGATTCGTCGGAAGAAAAAAATCTCTCGAAGCCTCGTGGCCCGGGTCAAATTGGCAGCGAAATTAAGACTCGGCGCTCTCGCTCTAGAAAATCACTTCCCGAGGGTGATCGTTCTATAGTGGGAATGTTTGCTGCGCAGGAAGCGAAGAGAAAAAATGGCGAGCCTGAAAAGAAAGGTGAAAAAAAGTTGGCGACGTTGCCAGATTTCAAAGACCCACCAGCCGTCAAGCAAGAAACTATCGTCAAAGAGGAAAAACCAGCCCTGAATGGGACGGACAATGAAAACGAAGAAGAAATTGACCTGCCGGTTGAAAAAAAGATAAAAACTGAGACCGATGCCAAAAATGTAAAAATCACAAAGAATAACATCAAAAAAGCTCCTGAAGCGCAGTCAAGGTGCCAAATTTGTAGGCAGAAATTGTCAGAAAACGAAATGCAATTGTATCCTGGACATCCTAATGGAGCTATGGAAGAATTTGTCTCTCTCACTGATCCCAGGTTGTCTCTGTTCACCGGCGACGAAGAAGCTATTTTTGAAAGCGACGAGAGACCTCAGAACAAATTGACACACTTTAGGTACAGTTGCTTTATAATTTGAAACTCTGCTTCCATTCTAATTTTTATATCCTACAGATTTTTAAGTTAACTTTAAGAATACCTATATTTTTCTGCCTGTTTGTACATGCTGGGTCTAATACTGATGAAATTACATTAGTCAAATAAGTAGTTGAAGAAATCAGTAGCATTAAAATTTAAATAAAAGCTTATTGGAAAAGTGAATTTTAGAAAAGTACAAATATCAGGTTCAATTTCTCCGATGATTCATTAATTCTTCCATATATTTATTCCAGGGTTATGCTCATTGCTTACGCCTAAAAAAATATATAATTGAATTTACAGCGTGTACGACAAAAACGGCCATTTGTGTCCTTTCGACACCGGCCTGATAGAGAAGAACGTACTTCTCTATTTCTCAGGTTACATGAAAGCGATTTACGAAGAAGATCCGAGTCCGGAGGGCGGTGTACCAACAAAAGATATGGGGCCGATAAACGAGTGGTGGGTTTCTGGTTTCGACGGCGGTGAGCTTGCTCTGATTGGCTTTAACACAGCGTTCGGTGAATATATTCTGATGGAACCATCCGAAGCTTATGAGCCTTTCATGACCGTTGTCAGAGAGAAAATTCATATGAGCAAAATGGTGATTGAATTTCTTTTGGACGAGATAGATCCGACTTACGAGGATCTCGTCAACAAATTGCAGGTAATTAACGAGGAAATTACAAAATAGCAAATATTTGTAAATGAGTGAATATAATTAAAAAATTCGTTCATTTCAGACGGTCGTACCCCTTAAAGGTTTGGCTCCGTTCACCGAAGATTCGCTGCTCAGACACTCTCAATTTATTTGCGATCAAGTTCTCTCGTTCGATCAATCAGCCAATCCCGAAGATCCTCTATTAATTACGAGCCCTTGTATGCGAGCTCTCGTCAATCTCGCTGGTGTTACTCTTGGAAAAAGATTGGCCAGTCGTAGGACCGAACGGCTTCAACAAAAGGCGAAAAAACCATCGTGGACCAAAGCCACTACCACTCAATTGGTCAATAATATGTTCGAGACTTTCTTTACTGATCAATTGGCCGAAGATAATGTCAAAGAATCGGCGGTCAGTATAAACTTTGATTCTTATTCAAATGTTTATCAATCAAAAAATTTGAATCCAGTTCGAAAAGGAAAAGAATCGAAAAATCCACAGGCTATAAAAATCGAAATAACAGCCAATCGAAAAGAAAACCTGAAATAAATAAACAACATAAAAATATGAATAGTGACATTAATTGAAAGGAAGTTTAAGGGAATCAACAAGATTTAAATGAATTTAAAAATGCGAAATCGTAAAAGCTATTATCTTCCAATTTCTTTATCTCGTTTCAGGGTCCAAGAAGAAGAAGATGCGGAGTTTGTGAAGCCTGTCAGCAATCCGATTGCGGTGCGTGTTCAGCGTGTAAGGACATGACAAAGTTCGGTGGCACAGGAAGAAGCAAACAATCTTGTATACAACGTCGGTGTCCAAACATGGCGCTTCAGGAGGCGGACGATTCCGATGACGAGAATGAAGAAGAGTATCAAGCTTTAGCGCATAACGTGTGTGAAAACACGCACGAAAAAATCATTAAATCGCTGAAATGTCTGAAGAAGAAAGTCGAATGGCAAGGTCCAGAAATCTTCGACGATGGTCGTAGGAAATTTTATTTCTCGGCTGTCGTTGGGACTGAAACTATTTCCACGAACGATTGCGTTATGATCGAATCTAGCGATCCGACAATTCCATTGCAGATCGCTAAAGTTATGTACATGTGGCAGAACAAAAGTGGCTTAAGGTTGTTTCACGCAAATTGGTATCGTCGAGGCAGCGACACGATTCTCGGTGAAACCTCCGATCCAATGGAATTGTTTTTGATCGACGAATGCGACGACGTTCCTCTCATTTCGATTTCGTCAAAGTGCAAAGTTATCGGGCACGATGTTCCTGATAATTGGGCCGAATTAGGTGAGATTTATTCGTGTATAAAATACATTTTACTTCAGTTTTATTGTTATTCCGTTTTTATTTCACTTTTTTAAAAATATTTTCAGGCAATACTGAGTACAGTATGGAGAACGAGATCAAAGATCAGGACGGGAAAACATTCTTCTATCAGAAACGTTACACAGCTGAGAACGCAAGATTCGAAGATCCTCTTCCCGATCCAGAATGTCCTCGAGCTGAAATCAGTCACAGATATTGTCCAGCCTGTGCTCGGTTCGGAGCATTGCAACAACAGTACACACCGAAAGTTTGTATTTTTGGACCAATTTTAGTCCTCGACGCCTGAAACGGAGAAAACTACTTCAAATTTTTAGTAAAAAAACTGATTTTATACAATTTTTCGAAACTTCTTTTCATTTTGAAGAGTTTTTATTATTAAATGTTAACCAAATGCAACTTTGTCATACACCATTCTCTTCGTTATCAAAAAACAAAAAGAATGGTGTACAATTAAACCTTATCATCACATATAAGGAACATTTTATGTTAAAGAGAAGATTGGAGTCGTTTTCGACCCCGTTGTAAGGTTTATGCACGGAAAAATAGATTTTAGGAGTTTAGAGTTGAACATCTCTTATTTTTCGATACATAAAAATCGACATATTGAACAGGTATTCGAAAGAGGTGAAGAGAAAAACAGTCGCGAAGTTGAGTACGGTCTTGTTCAGTACAAAGGAAATGATTTCCGGGTTGGGAATGCTGTGTATCTCGCGCCAGGATCCTTCAAATTCAAATACACCTCGAGCTTGCTCGATCTTCCAAAATCGAAAAAAGATCAAGTCGACGAAGACATGTATCCGGAATTTTATCGAAAATCTTCGGATCACGTTAAAGGCTCCAATTACGATACGCCCGAGCCATTTAACATCGGCTTTATAAACGCTATTTATGCCACTACGACTGACAAACTCGTATCGTCTAATGACATTTGGATCAAAGTTACCAAATTGTATAGACCTGAGAATACTCACAAGGGCGCTTCGTTGGTCCAACAAGTCGATCTTAATTTGCTTTATTGGAGTGACGAAGGTAATTTAAAAAAAAACGTTTACGTAATGGAAATGAAATAATTAACATTGATTTCGATTTTTTTTCATCACGATTTTTTCTGTTGGATGCTTTTCAGTCTGCAACGTACGTTTTCTTGATGTTGCTGGAAAGTGTTATCTCATGTATTCCGAGAATTTGGATATTTCGATCGACGAATGGACCGAAAGAGGTCCCCATCGTTTCTACTTCGCACAAAGTTACAACGTTGCGAACAAAACTTTCGACGAGCCTCCATCAAAAGCAATGGCGATCGGACAGTTCGGAAAAGGCAAAACCAAAGCGAAGGGCAAAGGAAAAATCAAAGGCAAAATTACTGAAGAAAGCGAAATGAGAAGATTGATCAATAAACCTGTGGACGATCCTCCTGTGTTCAAAAAATTACAGACTCTTGATGTCTTTGCCGGTTGCGGCGGTGAGTTTGGCACAAGTTTACTATTTACAATAAAAGAAAGTTTTTAAAAACAAACATGATTATTTTTATATATTTTTTTTCAATGTTTTGAATATTTTTTTTTGTTTTATGAAATGTAAAACAAAAATTTAATATTTCCAGCTTGTTTATATTGGTATTGATTTCAATTATATGTTTTTAAAGGATTATCGGAAGGTCTCCACGAAGCTGGTATCATAGAAAGTCGATGGGCTATTGAAAAGGAAGAACCTGCTGCTTGGGCTTACAGGCTAAATTATCCAAAATCCACTGTATTCTCGGAGGATTGTAACGTCTTGTTAAGAAAAGTGATGGATGTAAGTTTACCAAATTACGAAGTAATTTGTCAATCATTAAAAAAAATGGTTATTTCCATTAAATTCCAATCGGACGGCGATCAAATGTTTCAATTATTTGAAAAAATCACTGATTTCTTGAATACATGAAAATAAATAGATTTTCTATAATATTTGAGAAATAATGAAAAAAATAACGAGACTCGTACGATTTCAGGGAGAAAAAACAGATGGTACTGGTCAGCGATTGCCACAAAAAGGCGACGTTGAATTGATGTGCGGTGGACCACCTTGCCAAGGTTTCAGCGGCATGAATCGTTTCAATTCGCGACAATATTCGTTGTTCAAAAATTCGTTGGTCGTCTCGTATTTGTCTTATTGCGATTACTACAGACCGAAACTTTTCCTGATGGAAAACGTGAGAAATTTTGTTTCATTCAAACGTTCCATGGTTCTGAAATTGACTCTGCGTTGCTTAGTGAGAATGGGCTATCAGTGTACGTTTGGAATTCTTCAAGCAGGAAATTACGGAATTCCTCAAACTCGTAGAAGGTGAACAAAAAGGCGAAATATTTGTCAAAATTGCAAAATTAAAAATCGTCTTTAAAAATTAATGAGCGTTTTTATTTCACAGAATGATTATTTTCGCTGCAGCACCGGGCGAAAAACTACCGATGTATCCGGAACCGACACACGTTTTTAGCAAACGAGCTTGCCAATTGAGCGTCCTTGTCGACGATAAAAAATATCAGTCCAATTGCGAGTGGCACGAATCCGCGCCTTATAGAACGATTAACGTTCGAGACGCAATGTCCGATTTACCGAGCGTGAGAAACGGTTGCAGCATCGACGAAATGTCGTACGGTGGCGAGGCGGTTTCACATTTCCAAAGAAAGGTGAGAAAATCGCAATTTTTTCGAAATTATCATTTAATAATAACTTAAAAACGAACTTGAATGTATTGAAGAATATAAAAATAATGAAATGTTCGTTTTTTTTTTAATATTCGGCAGAAAAAGTCGATAAATTATCATTTTACAACGATTTTGATTTTTTTAAGATTCGTGGAAATCAAAATCAGACGAGATTACGTGACCACATATGCAAAGAAATGGCACCGTTGGTCGAAGCAAGAATGGCACATATACCAACGGCGACTGGTTCGGATTGGCGAGATTTGCCAAACATTGTGGTGAGGTTGAGCGACGGTACTTTCTCAAAGAAATTAGAGTACACTCACCACGACAAAAAAGTAGGAAAAAGCAGCACCGGAGCTTATCGAGGAGTTTGCTCTTGTTGCGCTGGAAAACCGTGCGATCCAATCGATCGACAATTCAACACTTTGATTCCTTGGTGTCTTCCCCATACGGGCAATCGTCACAATCATTGGGCAGGATTGTATGGACGATTGGAGTGGGACGGATTTTTTGGTACTACGATCACGAATCCTGAACCTATGGGCAAACAGGTAATAATTTAATCCTCAAGTTATTATGTTCAACATTTCGAGGAAAGATTCGTTGATGATTTCACGTGATTCTCTAGTTCCTTCCTTGGAAATATGATTAAACATTATCATTTTTATCATATAATTATGGACTTCGATTTCAGGTTCAATATTTTCCTTCGAATGGAGGCTGTCGACTAAGAATTGCTTTAATTTCTCAAATTTCAAACCTTCAAAATATATTTTTATAACTGTTTTATCATTTTCAAATACAGGATAATTACGGGTTTCGATTTTAAATTGAAAATTTTACTAAAGTTTTGGAACGAAAATAAAAAAAAGGTGGCGGTGAATTCATGGCGAAGCAAAAATCGATTGTTTAATCTGTTGTTATTCGTCTTAATTATTGATAATTGTTAATTTATGTTAAAAATGTTGATGACTAGACATTGATTTTAACCCAAATAATGTTTCTCAAAAATATACTTTTACGACTCATATTTATCATTTTTGGGTCGAAAAAATTCGATTTTTCATCAATTGTTAAATCTTTCTGATTTCAAAATTCAATTGTTATTTTTTTCAGGGCCGAGTATTACATCCTGAGCAGACTCGTCTCGTGAGCGTCCGGGAATGTGCTCGATCTCAAGGATTTCCGGATTCGTATCGTTTTTACGGTACGGTTCTTGACAAGCATCGCCAGGTTGGAAACGCTGTACCGCCGCCGCTTGGAGTTGCGATTGGTCGTGAAATAAGAAAAGTTATGGCTGCGACTGAAAAAGAGGTTTATCCGCCTGAACCAAAAACCGAAGTACCTTCAAATCTCTCAGCCGTCGGTGTTGCGGCTGCGAGTTCAGCAAAAACAGAATTTATGGATATTCGATTATGATGACGAGGGTAAAAGAACACCGTTGTAATAAAAATTATTCGTCTGTATTTTTTTTCGTCTCTGAGTTTTTCTGAAGATAAAACTCCAAAAATCTTTCTTCATTATTGTACATTAACATTCCAGTAACTGTGTAAAAAAAGTGGATTATAACGATGAAGGCAAGATTTTTCTTACGAGCCTTGGTGACTGACACGTTTTTGTTTTTTTATTTTGTTTTTACATTCACCGAGACTACATACAAATATTATATTTTTTTATACCGACTGATACTTTCGATTACGAAACAAAAGCTCACAAGATATTTTTTCAGGACGTTCGTTTAGATAATTAAGTATAAAATAGCTATTAAGACTCCGATTGTTGCATTTGTTGTGAAAAGGTGTAAGACTCGTTTCAAAATATACAAATATTAAAATGAGAATGTTATTTTTCAATTATTGTTAAGGGGGCGATTCACCTTTCTAGGTTTATATAAAAAAAATTTTTTATTGTTTTACAATAGGTAACATTCGTTTATTACTTTTTTTTAACCCGTCTGAACGGATTTTGATTTTAGTTGTTTTCCACAATGAACAATGTAACTAATTGTTAAATTTATTATTAAAATTTTTCGTTAATTTTAACAATTAATCCTGGAGGAAGACAAGTCAAGAAAACTTCCATTTAATTACTTAATTTAAAAAAAAATTAATTACATTGTTTAACACTTCTGACTTAATATTAATTTTAGCGTTTTTTGCAATAAAAAATTTAGCAAATTTTTTTATTTATTCCAATAATTAATCTTGAGGTAAAAAAAACCTTCGTTCAATTACTCCAATAATTGCGCAAAAAAAATCTCAATAATTTCCTCGATTCTAATATTTTTCTACTACTCCAAAAGATAAAATATTAAAAAATTGGACGAACTGGATGAAGATTTTGTTTCACCTTACTTTTCTTGTGGAAAAAGCTCAAACGGTAAATTTGCATGAATTTAAAATTTAACAACCAAAACGTTGTCTGCAAAAAATCGCTGAAATTAAAATTACCCGCCGTGCTGATGACGTCTGCATAAAGTTTCACTTTTAACCGCTTGGAGGACAAGCATCGAGTAGTGACAGTACAGTAATTACAGACAGTAATAGACGGACCAAATATCCCAGAGCGAAGAGTGGCGACGTCGCTCGATCATCGCATGTTTTTCCATTTAGACTCTATTGCATTTTATAAAATAAACAAAAAATAATATATATTTGTAAATATGTGGGCGGATACGGTGTTAATAGTATTTATAAGTGTTTGTACAGCTCTTCTAGGAGAGGGTAAGTAACGAAACAATATTGCTCCGAAAATGTCATTAGCGAAAAAAAAAAATTCGGACACGTCGATAGAGATAATCCTATCAAATTAATTCGGTCAATCAATTTGTTTCCACTTTGTGTTTTTCTTCAAGGTCTGACGTGGCTGATGGTTTATAGGACAGAAAAATATCAAAAACTCAAAGCGGAAGTTGAACGTCAGAGTAAAAAGCGTAAGTTTCATCATTTTGGAGTTGTTTTTCGGACACCTGAATTTAACCTCTTTCCAAACAAAAAATTTGTAATTTTCATTTTTTTGTTCTTGTGAAAAGTGGAAAAACGTAAGGAAGCTCATGGCGATTCGTTGGACAAACAACAAAAGAAGAAAATCGAGAGGGAGGAGGAGAGACTGAAAAATAATAATCGTGACTTGTCGCTCGTCAAAATGAAATCAATGTTTGCGATTGGTTTTGCTTTTACTGCACTTCTCAGTATGTTCAATAGCATTTTTGACGGAAGGATCGTTGCTAGGCTACCATTTGTTCCCATTAGTTGGATCCAAGGATTGTCGCACAGAAATCTTCCTGGAGACGATTATACGGAATGCTCTTTCATTTTTCTTTACATTCTTTGCACCATGAGCATCAGACAGGTATATAAATTAAAAAATTATTTTTACTTATCATTATCGTGATTTCAACCTTGCGTAGTTTCGACGTAACAAAATGCAAATTTTGAACAATATTTTTCACCAAATTCACACCACTAAAGTTGATCATTATTATTGGTCCTCGTTACAAAATGATGCATGAAATTTGAATAAAAAATTTGTCTATAAAGAATATCTAAAGGAAAGATGAACGTTACAATCTTTGATAACTAGAAATTGAATGTTTTTAAATTATTCAAAATTTTAGCCGAACAAACATTAGAATATTTTCAAAAAAAGTTCAAATTGTTTTTCTAAAATAAATTTATTTGATAAATTTTATGGATCATTTTTGTACTAAGGAAACTGTAAAGCAAATTATTCAAAATTTTTTATGGATATTTTCTTAGTGTAGGACAAAACAACTTTTAGGATAAAAAACAAAAAATCTATTTGCAGAATATCCAAAAAATGCTTGGTTTTGCACCATCGAGAACAGCAAGTAAACAGAGCGGCAGTATATTCGGTCCGCCGCCTCAGCAGTTCAAGTAACGACGAGAAAGAAGGATAGTTTAAGAATTTCACTATTTCTCTCCCTCTCTGTGAAGCGATGTACTTTTATTAGTATCCAAAGGATCGATGTGCCGAAGAAAAAAAGAAAATCATGTGGCAGGTCAAACGGATCCAAAATTCATTTGCGCCAACGTAAAAGATTGATCGACAAAATACATTTTCACTAATTATATTATAATTACAGTACATATATATTTATATATACATACGTGGGGAGTAGAGCAATTTTGTACAAAGTCAGCCGGATTTCACAGCTCTACAACCACGAATAACGCTCATTCAATTACATTTAAAATCGCGTTAATCGTTCGACGATTAAGAACAAAAAAATGCAATTATAGAAATAAAAATGGCATTTCTATTACACTATATTGGCTTCCGTCATTCGTTCGAGCGTTATAAATCTATCGAAACCCAATCTCGTCAAATCGATCGATATAAACTCCGAATCTATGAGCAATTCTGTTATCGCACGACCAACCGCTGGCGCTTGTTGAATACCGTGGCCACTGAAGCCCGTTGCGAACAAAAGGTTCTGGTGAAAAGGGTGTCGACCCACTATTCCGTTCTCGTCGAATTGGTTGAACTCGTAAAATCCGGCCCATGATGAATTCACCTAAAATCAAAGAGAGAGAAATCAAAGAGATTTTTTGATTTTTTCCATTTTTCTGAAATAATACGAGGGCGAATGGTCAATGAAAACCTTTAGATTCTCGAAAGCCTTAACTCGATGAGCGATTTTAGGCCAAATGTGCTCGTCGAAAAACTTGTCGTCCACATCAAGATTATCCACTCCTGGCTCGTCCTCGAAATCTGGCGATCTTCCGGCTATAAAATGACCAGCCAAACCTTCTCGTCTGCAAAAAAATACATCGATTTCAACGAAATAATGATTTCTAATCGAATATATACATTCAAGTTCTTTCCAATGGAAAACAAAATCCAGTAAAGATTAATCATTCAAAAGACGCTGATAACTTTAATGTTTAATAAAAATAATAACTGAATTATTAACGCATTGGTTTAAAAAAATATTTATCAAAAACTTTAAAAAATCATTCTTCTTATTAAGACAATTCTAAAATCCTGTTTTCGAAATTTGAAAATGATCTGTCAATATGTTTTTTCGTTAATTATTTTTGTCATTATTGCTGCAGAACATTAATGTTCTTAATATGATCAACATTGTCGATTTTTTTCAGAGTGTTTTTTGTATCGAAAAGCACTGAATTATGATAAAATGTTTTTTATTACTATGTAAAAAAAAATACGAAAAAAGAAATTGGATAAATTTCCGTGTACCTAAAATAAGCGCCACTTGGATCGATAGTCATTGGTGTATTGATACCAGGACCATCGGGTGAGTGAAAACAATAAACGAAACGTTTTCTCGGTTGAACGGGTAATGGTACGGATAAGATACCCTTGCCAACGCCAATCTGCGCCATTTCAGCGATTCTTGCACTATGAGCACCAGCTGCTACAACTACCATAGCGAATTTGATAAATCTCTTCTCGCCATCAGGAGTTTTCACCTGAAAGCCAATGGATCATAAATTATATTGATTTTTTGTTTCAAGAATTCGAGTAAATAACAAAACAGTGGATTTCAATTAGAAAATAACGGTTTTGGCCCGAGTCAAAATGACGCAGGTGTAAAATAGGGTCAAAAAAATGTTGTACAGACTCAGTACAAGAAATAGAATTTTTTTGTGCGCATAATTATGCAAAATGTAGACTCACAATGGCAGCGGTGAGTCCTTGACGAGTGGAAATATTTGTATTCGCGATCATTATGTTGTTCGTATTTTTATAAGTGAAACCTTTGACTTCACCCTCGACATAATGAGCACCCATGGCAATAGCTTTTCTCTTCAGTCCAAAGAGCAATGCCCAAGGATCGAACCATCCCTCTTTCTCAAGCCCGAGACAACCCGCCGCTATACCATCTGTGTTCAACCATGGAAATTTTCTTTGCAACTGCGAAGCAGTTAATACAATATTTTTTGCTCCGAGGGAATTTTGAAGCTTGGAATTATTGCACAAACATTCGGCTCCGGCCTCACTAGCGAGAAACAAATAACCGTGCGGCTGAAATTGTACGTCGACCGGCTCTCGGTCAGGAAGACCTAAATGATCTTCCACGTTTCGTATAAAATCGGCTCCGAATAACGACATTTCGATGTTTTCCTCCAGAGAAAATTGTTGTCGCAAACCACCGGCTGATAATACCGTTGAAGCTGTTTTGTACTGAAAAGGTAAAAAATTTGGTCATTTTTTTCATACACAAAATGAATATCATGTACATTTTTTTTGACAAATAATTAAAGTTGCTTCAAAAGCGAAATGAACAAAAATATCACTTTGTTAGCTTTACCGTCGGATCTTTTTCAATGACGGCCACTCTAAGTCCATCTCGAACCCTCTCTTTCAACCAATAAGCGACGGAGCTGCCTATGGCTCCTCCACCTATCACCAGAACATCCACGTGTTCCGGAAAAATTTTGTCTTCCGTATCCCATTCTCCTTTCTGTAGATCTTTACTGTGATCCTTCCAAAATAACGCTTTCCTCTTCACTCTCCTAAGATCGTCTTTGAAAACTCTCATCGCTCTATTGTAGGGATGTTCCGACGGAGGATCTTTCTCCAACCATTCTTTGTCGTCATCTGTGTCCTGTTATAAAAAAAATTTCAATGTAAAATTCAATGTTTGAAGAAATTTCATGGCTCCAGAAAAGACAATTCTTCGAATTTACAAATATTGAGGAACCAAAGGAATAAAAATAAAGGCTGGTTCATATTTTTTTAATGATTTTATCACAACAATTATTTAAGTTTGTATAATTGAAATATGAAGAAATTTCCTTTATTCTTGGGGCTATAAAGTTTCTTTAATGTCTAAAAGTTAATTTTCTACTTAAATTGGCAGGAATGTGGTTCAACCCTTAAAGTATAAACTTCTATAAAGGTTATATGAGGTTCAATATATTCCAGCTACTTTAAAATATTGCCAAGTTAAAAGTAATGAATATCGTAGCTTGAAAAAAATTGTGTATCATTTTCAAACATTCCTTAATAAGACAGAACAGCTTGTTTGATGATGAAAATGATCTTTTGAAAATGAAACACATGGTTTTCGAAAGAAAACCAGTCTTTTGAAAGTCTTTTGAAAATGATCCATTTTCAAAAGACCAGATGTTCAAATTTGGGCTGAAACTTTGCCTGGGATATTCTTGACCCCAAACAAACTTGAAGTCTGGAAGGTTCACAGAAATTTTATTTTTCTTAAAGAAATAATATTTTAAGTTTATAAATATTAAAGAGCTAAAACTATCAGAATAAGACCGGTTTATATGTTTTTTAATAATCTAATTACAAGACTCTATTAAATTTACACTGTTGAAATATCAAAAAATTTCTTTTTTCTTCACGCTATAAAGTTTCTTTAGCCTGGCATTTAATTATGCATTTGCATTGTTCATGAAGTGTTTTTTTTTATTGTTTTCTGTTGAAAATGATTCTACAACATGTTGTAATTGTATAATTTTGTTCAACAATAGACTTTTGGCTATAACCCCATTTTTCCTCAAAGAAATAAGAAAGGTGGAAATATGGCAGTATTGATTTTTTATTACCTTTGTTCCATAAGCATTGGCAGGTTGTTGAAAGGCAGCGGTCGTAGGAGGGTTAATTTTGACTCCACGTCGAATGAGACGGAGAAGCATTTTGTAAGCGACCTGTGCACGATTAAGAGAGTTCTTTGACTGAGTCACAGGGCAGTGCTGCACTTTGCAAAAGTAAACCTATTGATAAGAATTATTCCTCGTTGAGATTTCTTCCTACTTATCTAGAGGTTGTCAAGAGCTCTATTTAAAGGTCATTACAATCATAGTCACGTTGTTTTGTTATGAAAATGAGTAAAAAACAGTTTAAGTTCAAAAAAATGCAAAAACTTTGATTGCATATTGTAAAGTTAAAGGTTATCGTACTAAAATGAAGCAATAGAAAACTTACGAATTTTGTTGTCTAAAAAAAAAAATCTTTTGTTGAAATGGTTTTTTATAAGGAATTGAAATTCATGTTACACTTGTTTTTCTATTGTTTAAAAGCATATATAGAAATTATTGTTTTTTCACTGATTTTTTTCGCCGGGGAGGTTATGTGACAACGCGCATGTACGTGCACTGCCGCTCGTACATAGCAAGCATTTCGGTAACTATGATCAGCAGGCATTTCAATGTGATAAAAGAATATGTATTTTAATCAATTACATGTCACGATTGTCGAAGATTGATTGCCCGAAATACATTTGAAGCACAATTGCTTAAATCTCGATTTCTGACATTATAAACAGAAAAATCGGTATGTGTGAAAAAGTATATTATTTTTTTACGTTTTTCGTTCCCTGAAAAAAAAAGTTTCAGAAGAAATAATGTATGAAAAATAAGACGTTATAAACCCAAATTTTTAATTGACTTATTTTTCGTACATATTTTCACGCTTCTGGAATAATAATCAAGAAAGTTGAGTCCATAAATTTCCTCTTCAGTAAACACATGCAAAAGAATCAAAATACTGCAATCATGATTGTGCGATATCGCTATCACTTTTCATGCTACTTTTAATTCCTATTTATGAAATACATAGCTACAGAAAAAGAACACAATAGAGATAAATCAACACGCTCTTGTCTCTTTTCTGAGGAGGAGACTTTTTACTACCCGAAGAAGAGGCTTTTTTTTCGTAAATAAAGTGATAAGGTACATCTCCTTTACTTTCTATATATAAGTTCTTGTGAGAAATTTTAATAAGTTATCTAATCAGTATATCTTAGATTTTTATGTCGAAATAAGTAGTCGATATTCAGGAAAGACTGCAATAAGAGGTAGGTAACAATATGTTATCGAAATTATAAATGAGGGGTTAAATCTCCCATTTGACGACCTGATTCGAATTCAGTTCATGGAAAGTTTTAGGCATATCGGACATATTAAGAATTGAATAAATTTAATACGAATTTTGTCTTTTTAGAGATCAGATATTTAAAAAGAACTGTTCTCCCTTGAAAGCGACACATAAACGGTAAAGGGTTATTCTTGGCTGCCCAAAAGAAAAAAGGAACAGGTGTCGTTTTTAAATGGGTAGCAAATTTTGTAAAGAAATTTCTCGGCAACGCCGAGTGCATAGTTTAATCATGAGCTGCTAGGTGGCTTTTTCACAGTCGTTTCGCGTGAGCCCACCATCACCGGAGATGAAATATAAGAGCCGACGAAATTCAAACAATTTGTATCTCAAGTTTCCCTTCAATATACGAATAAATCTTTCGCCTTTTACTAAAGATTTCCGTGGAGGGGAACATTACGAGTCTAACTGAAATTTTTTGAGTGCCTGCCACAAGGCGGGTCGTTAAATATCTACAAAATTAAGGAAGTTACGTGAATCATGTTTTTTTTTTTAAAAAACGACATTATTTTTGGTCCACCGTCTAATTGTCGAGAAAACAATTTATTTTTTTCCTATTTGATGATTTCTCGACAATTAGACGGTGGATCCAAAAATAATTCCAATGATAGATATACGGTATATATTTTTCTATAATAATTCCAAATTTCAACCCTCGAAGTTGGAATTTTCGATTAACGTTAGATTCGTGTGAACTTCCTTCATACAATTGCGCGGCGATCCAAACGACCTACCATTACGAGAAAAAGTCATGAGATTTTACTCGTGAAATGCATCAAAATCCGCAAAAATGGGTTTTAATTGGATTTTTATTACGCGCAGCCCTTAAAAAATATGCTGAAAAGCTTCACAAATCGTACTTCGTTTCAAATGCGCCAAAAATTAAAAAATAAAAGTAAATACATGAACTCTACGCCATTTTGAAGGGCATTTCGAATACAAATGGAGTGAGTACTGACCGCCAACTCAGAAAAGAATGTTACAGCCAATATTTTGTGAAATATTATAGCCACATATCGAAATTTTTCTTATTTCAATTTTAATATTTTCTTCCATGACTTATTTTGATGTATTTTTATCCGAAAATATCGAAATCACCGGACATTTATTTTTAACTTCAAAATTTGCGCGAAATCCTTAAAAAGCCACTTTTTCAGTATTTTTATGACTTTTCTCGACCATCGGTTGGAAAATAAGGATGTTTATGAAGAATCCTCTAAAAAATTGATCATGACGAAGCAAATAACGCAAAGTTTATCTCGATATTCCAATTTTTTTTTTAAATTGAAGCACTCGGAATGTCGAAAAAAGTGCTTTTTCTCCCGACACCCCTCGATAAATACAATACCGAAGAAATGCACTTTCGAAATCATCAACAGATGCGTGTAGCAAAAAGCGTAAGTGAATCCAACTCTACGATGCTTTGTTTACTTTTTCATTCTACTTTAGGCACAACACATGTCTTTGCGTGTCGATCAGGCTAACGACTCAAAATAAAATAGAGCTCCACCGTTCTCTCGCGTGCGAGTCTAGGCAAGAGTTTCAATAATTCCTAAGGATTCCCTACGAGCATGATGTTTGATAGTTTTATTCTAAATTTGGCTCGACCAACGCGCACAATCAAGTGTGCGGGGGCGGGTCGAGGGGCAGCAGAATGAGATATTTCGGCGGTTTGTACAGTTCTCGAGATCGTGCAAGGCCGGCAGAGAATAGTTTGACAAGAGAGGAGCAGCAGCATGCTCGTACTTAATCTTGTCTCGTTCTAAAAAGCCCTACAATTGTCAAAATTAAAGAAACCCCGTAAATCTTTATAAATATAATTACTTTAGTATTTCTCGTCAATTTTATTGTTATTTTTTTTTTATCCCAAAAACGAACGAAATACTCAATGGCGGAAGTGTCGTCCTGGAATTAGTGTAAAAAAAAATGTTTTTTCCATTAAAATAAAGAAACGTCAAAAGTGAATCACACGAATCGCGGTGTTGAACGATGGAACAACTGATATTTTTGTAGCCTTCTTTCGCAACAGTTCGAATGAATGATTTCATTGATAAAATTACGAAAAAGTGAAACGCGATAGTAACACATATATGTATCCGAAAAAACGGACTAACGAACTGATCGACCTTCTGAAAATAAATTCAGGCAGAATTGAGTCGTTGGCAAAGTGTTGCGGCGGCGGAGCAGTACAGCCGTCGATGGAGACCGAACAATTTGAAATGAACAATCGATTCCACGATAACGGAGCCAAGGAAACCTTCATATTTGGAAGTTGGAAGAGAAAAAATCGACGAAGAATTCCAGCGGTTAGCGGAGGAGCGATTAACATCATTTCGATCAGCAGTGATTCTGATAGGTAATAAAAAGGCGCTAAAATAATATAACCTTATTGAACCACACCGTAATTTAATTTTCCACAAATTACAAATTGAAATACCACACGAAATAAAGAAAACTAATCCACTAAAATGTGAGAAATATTTCTCCAAACTGAAACACAAATGAATGATAATTTTTTTAAGAAGCACGATCGTAAATTAAAGATAATAATAATAATAATAATAATAATCACCATCATAATAATCATAATATTTGAAAAAAACTTAGGAATTTTTCGAGCATTTTTAATTCGGAAAGGAAAAAGGAATTAAAATCAATCCTGATTTTTGTTACCGAAATAAAAACTTAAATAAAAAAATGTGTATCGACCGTTATAGAAACGAATCTATAATAATAATGAAATAGTAATAATAATTGAAATGAGGATTGTAAATAAAAATTCAAGGGCTGTAATATAAAATATGCCCCATAAAATAATAGTAATAATAATTCGTTGAAATTACGATCGAAGGTTCACATTAGAAAAGAAATACGAAGTAGAATGCAATGTCGAGTGTTAATTTATGTCTTTCCCGACGTCGTGATTTTCCTCGGACGTGCATATAGTTTTCCTCGTAAAGGGCGTGAGCTCACAGGCGAGGTAAGACGTTCGCTCGACGGGAATATATAACGAGAGAGGAGATTCTATTCCTGAAACGTAATGTGTGCTTGAGAATATATGTTGGCGATTAGATGTTGGACTGCTCGCAGAGAGATTCCTCGAGCCTCCTTGCTCTCACTCTCTCTCTTTCCCCCCTCTTTCTCTCTCCCCCTCGCGAAATAACTGGACAAGGCTCTTTTGCGAGAATTCCACGTACGAGTAAATACTTGCCAGTGTCATGCACACGCTCTCATTATTCAAAGTGCGCATGTTGCATATATATATATATAGAAATCCTTTGTTCAAACCCGATTTTAGGACAAACTGGTTTTTTCTAGGGCTAAAAATTGAATTTTGAGTTTGAAACACGTCGATTCTTTTTTTTTATCGAAAAATTGAAACCCTTGAAGCATCCCTTCTTACGATTTACTTAAAAAATCAAATTCGGGGATTTTTGATAGCACGGACAAAGAATCTTGAGTCAAAATATAGAAATCTAAATTAGTAGAGCCAAGAGAACAGCCTGAATATAAAAAATTAGTTCTATTGGATAAAATTCAACATTCAAAATAGGGATTCAGTAGAACGAGCTGAAATGCAAAAAGATTGATGAAACTTTCGGTGCTCGGAGGTTTCTGGAGTCACTGGATTTATGACTCTGTTTCAAAGGAAAATGAAAAAGAAAGAATGGAATAAAGGGAAGAATTGAAGAGGAAAACTTTCGAGTAATGAGTATTTTTGTGAATTTTGTTTGTAAAGAATCGATTTAATGATGAGAATAAATTATTAAAATTCAATATACTTCGAAAATAAAGCCTCATTTTTTTAATCTGAAAATTCGTAACTATAAATACATAAAAACGTAATTGGTGGAATGTTAATTAAATATCGACGATATCTCGAGTAAACGGAAAGTTCTTTGCGCACGATAAAACAATTAAAATTAATCAAAAATAAATTTCCTCAATTCATTGCAGAGTGGCCGAGTCCGTAACTTATCCGCAAAGTTACACGGTTTCGTTATATTCTCTCAGGGTGGGAAACAGAGAGAGACAGAATTTCTAAATTTAGACGTAACATTTGTGTTCTCTGCCCACGAAACTCGTGTCGCGTAACCTCACTTTTTTACTTTCTTTCTTATCGTTTTACCTCGTAACGAAAAAAATGTCTTGTCGCGCCAACAGCAATACGAGCCGGGGCAAAGAGAGGAGTAATAAGACGGAAGAAATAATAGCTGAAAGTCAAAGAAGCTCCACTTATCGTCCCGCTTCGTACGAATCATCTTTCTGCGACACTGAGACACGCAGCGTCGCCGATCCCATACGTGATTCCGTTATTCCAACCTCCGAATTCGAAATTCTTGAAGAGGATGATTTTTGGTGTCCAAGATGCGGCGGACGCATGACCGAACCAAGAATACTCGAATGCTTGCATCCAATTTGCACACCTTGCGTCGACGAACTTCTTGATCGAGGTATTTTTCTTTTTCTCATCTCTATTTATCAAAATTCATCAATTTTTCATTCTTCTTTTTCAATATATTATTAATCAAGAGAAGAAATAAAATTGTGGTTTTGTATGTTTGACTAAAAACTCGGGAGTACTGCTGAACGAATTTCAACGAAACTTTCACAAGATTTGAAAAATCGATATCGAATTTAAAAAATTCACGAAAAATTAAAAAATGCGAATAAAAACATAAATCAAGCGTTATTTTCTAGAGAATTTAAATACGAAGAGGATTAGCGTTGTCTAAGCTTTTAATTCTTGATAGATCAATAATTACAGCAATTTTTGTACAGTGGCAGGTGTAAAAAAAATTCGATTTTTAATTCCTTCTAATCTTTCAATTTTTATGAAACAATCCCTCAAAATAATTTTAGTCACTTTTTCGACTTTTACTCTTCGATTGAAAAAGAATTTTATAAATATTTTTCCAAAATAAGGAGACTCGAAATAAATTGAAAAATATTTATAAAATTTCTTGAATAACAAATTTGTGGTTGACACGAACTTAGAATAATTACGATATCGAGTTTTCTGTTTACTAACAATAAATGTTAAGAGCCGGGAGTTTCGATATTAACAACAATGAAACGTTTTGTTAATGTCGTACGAGGAAAAAACGCGCGTAAATCATAGCGCGATGTATATTTTACTGTTAACTGTATTTCCGGGGATTAGGGAGGGTGATGTGTGAGAAAGCAGCTGGCCTCAATGTGATTGAAACAGGATGTTTGGAAAGCGAGCAGAGCACATGGGAAACTTGTATATATCAATGAATAAATTCTCTGCTACCGAAGCTCAGAGTCAGAAAAAAAGTCACAGAGGCGAAAAACGAGTGTTCTCATTTCCATTCTCTTTCGTGATCTTAAACTCATTTGTGTATTTATGAATTCGACGAAATTGCTGGACGAAACAAAGCCTGGATTTCGGTGATACATTCGCGAGATTGCCTTTGATCGTAAATATTTTGTTAAACATTCTCGTTTTCTTCGTTTATCTTTCTGTCAGCTTGCTCGTCAAAGTATTGCGACAACGTCGATCCGAGATGGCAATTCTCTCAACGAGATGGATCATCTTCCTACCGATTTCCCGAAGGATGCCCCATCTGTGATTATCCACTTCCAAATCCTGGCGATTCTCCCCCACCGCCTCATTATCCACTTCAACATCGTCTTGTCATGGACGCTGTTCGACGTCGATTGTCTCATCGCGTTTTGTGCTGTGACGTTTGTCCTGAAGAAGTTCAGGTACCAGTTTTTTTCATCGAATTCGTTATGAAATTATTCTCTTGTCCATTTCAATCATTTTGTCATTGATTATTATATTTTTTCTCAGTAAAACTGATTTTTATTTTGTGAGCCATCAGTTTCGATTTTTGAAATTTGAGGCTTTTTCTCGGTAATTGTTCAGGCATTCACATTTATTTTCTTACATTTTATCATGAATTTTCGAAAAAGAACATTTCAAAAGTTATCGTAGTTGATTTTCGTTTAATCTTTTCTTAATCTTAATTTTTGAAATATTTTTGAACGAGAATTTCACTTTTTAGATACAATAAGAAAAATAATTAAAAAATTATCTTTAGGTTTACCTCTTTTAGACAAAATGAGATTAAAGTTCATACTTTTTAATTCATAAAATTCGAAACTTGCACAATGAGCCTGTTGAGGGAATTATTTAAAAAGATAACTCCATCGCAAAATTTGTAGTTTTCTTTTCAAATTTTCAAATTAAGGGGGGAAAGTCGTGTAAACATACGTTTTTTTCAAGATTTTTTTATAAAGAAATGGAATAGTTTATTGAATCAACTTTGTTTTAATTCAATAAACTATTCCATTTCTTTTTTTCTTATCGATGTTTCTTTAAGGGGGGAAAGTCATGTAAACGTACGTTTTTTCAAGATTTTTTTATAAAGAAATGGAATAGTTTATTGAATTAACATAAAGCGTATCTCAAAATATACGATGTAAGGTATATTGACTAATTTTTTTAGACTAAAATATTTCAAAATGGCGACGCCACAGCCGCTAGAAGCAGATTTGCGCCGTGCAGCCTACAGGTCTCAAATCTCGACTAAAAAATCAAATTTTTATCGTTAAAATACATTAATACGCTTTGCATGACGGAGAGAAAAAAAAATTAAAAATTTAGGACCATTTTGAAAAAAAATCAATTTTTTTCAAAAAACAAATTTAATTTTTTTTTCTTCGGCATGCAAAGCGTATTAACGTATTTTAATAATAAAAATTTGATATTTTGATTTTAGTTGAGATTTGCGCCGTGCAGCCTACAGGTCTCAAATCTCGACTAAAATTAAAAAATCAAATTTTTATTGTTAAAATACATTAATACGCTTTGCATGACGGGGAGGAAAAAAAATAAAAAATTTAGGAGCATTTTGAAAAAAAATTAATTAAAAAAAAAAATTATTTTTTCTCTCCGTCATGCAAAACGTATTAACGTATTTTAACAAGAAAAATTTGATTTTTTTTTTTTTTAGTTGAGATTTGAGAGACTGCACAGCGCAAATCTGTTTCCAGTAGCTGTGGTGCCGCCATTTTGAAATATTTTAATCTAAAAAAAATTTGTCAATGTACCTTACATCGTAAATTTTGAGATATTCTTTATGTCAATTCAATAAACTATTCCATTTCTTTATAAAAAATCTTGAAAAAAAAAACGTACGTTTACATGACTTTTCCCCCTTAAGTTTCAAGTTGATGTTTACATATTGAATAATAAAGCTAAATTTGATGGTTCTATAAATTACAGTTGATAAAAAGAATCTTATAAAAGGCAGTTGCATAAAACAAGAATTTAATTACAAATTCTAAATAAAGAAAAAATAAAATGATTTTCAGGCTTCGGTACATTGTCCAACCTGTCTGGGAAATTTTTGCACATCCTGCGGTGACAAGCACGAGATAAGTCAGAACGAGGGTTTAATGATTGGCACGATATCGCGGCACGAGGTTCGTCCGCTCTGGGAGGCGAAGAGATTTCGTAGAACTGCGTTGTGCCTGCAGCATCCGTCGCACTCGTTGCGTTTTCATTGCATCGCTTGTCGCCAAGTGACTTGTCGAGAATGCATGTGGCGTGGTTCTCACAGAGGCCACGCGAGCGAAGGAGCAACGGGTGCAGGAAGGAGAGCAACGACTGCTCTTCTTGCCGCTCTTCAACGTGGAAGAAATCTTTTAAATTCTTTACTCATAGAATACAACAATAGTTCGTTTTCCACTGATGATTGGTCGGACCGATCAACGAGTACCTTCTACACGAGGAACAAGAGGTACGGAAAAGTAAGCATTTCCCGAAAAAAAGGCAATTTTTTTTTTTTGAGCCCCGGACGTTACTACAGTGGGTCTGTGTAACCCAGGAAACATTGCGTGCTCGAAAGTCTTGAAAGAATTGTTAGCTTTTAATTCGCACGATTTATTTCACTGCATATGACTTTCTGAAGTTCATTTCAATTTAGTCGAAAATTTCGGTTTTGGCTTGGGTCAATATGACCCGGTGGTAGTAATCCATGGTTAAGCGAGAAAAAAGACGATTTTTGTTCCCAAATTTTTTAGTAAGTGTTTCTGTTGAGTTTTCGTAGAAAATTTTGTTACAAATCGTCAATTTATTTCTATTTTTTTTTTCTTCTGTCCAACATATTTGTTGTTATTCTTTTTTTGCAACGTTACTCGAATATTGTAGTTGATTTTTACGGTAAAAATGATGGTTCATTAAATGAGGTCTCGACTCAGTTGTAACGAGAGATGTAAATTTGATGGAAGTCTCTCATTCATTATTTTTTTTTCTTCCATGTAATTACTAAATTTGTTTGTAGTTGATTAATTTTTACAATTATCAAAATTTAGCTCTTAACGATACGCTTACGTCTAACTTATTTGTTTAATCCTTCGTTATCACACTTAATAAAAGTTCCGGGATAATCACGCGGGGTCAAAATGCACTCAAACTATCGGTCCAATTGGCTCCAAAAAATGTGGATTATCCAACGAATATACAAAAATATGGACGTTCTCTACTAACGTACGAAATTTAATAATAAAACGGTGAAAAAAAATTTCTTGAAAATGTCAATCTGGAGAAGTTTGAATTTTTGTCAAAAAATAACTCTGGGGTCGCTCAGACCCCGCGTGACCAGCGAGAGTTTATATAAATTTGACTAAAAAAATACTGTTTTAAGAAAATTCATTATAATTATCGGTATTATTATTAACTAATTCTTTTAATTACTTATGACATATTATTTTTTATAAATAATAATTGACATTATTATTTATTCACAATTAATAAACGTTGATTTTTTTGTCAGATATTCCGACGAATTTTCAAACCTCACGTCATCGTCGAACCTTCGTACAAGAAGGAATCTAAGGTCGTATGCTCGTGAGGCACAAGAGAGAATTCACGAATTTGCAAGACTGCAGCGAGCTCGATATCTACTGGACGCAATTTCACTGGCCGAAGAACTTCTGTCCGAAGGTTCGGACGTTGAAATTCTGAGTCTCAGTAGAATAATACTGAAACGATTACAGATGTTAGGATCGAATTTCACAAATGGTAATTATTCCAACATTTTCTCAATTTTAATGGAAGTTAATAATTCATGGAATTATTTATATTTTATTGAGGGGGAAATAATCCCATGAGGAAATTAAAAAATATCAATCATTTTTTCCCCCATTTTGACATTACTATTTTATGCCTCTAGAATTTTGCGTTTTAATAACTGGCAACTAAACTTTTCAGGGATTTGGAAAGTCATACTCGAAAATAAAAAATGTAATGCGTTTTTATGATAACTATGTTTGTATAATCGATTTCAACGATCGGGAAAAACTATTTATTTAAATTAGAGAATCTTTCTGCGTTGTGTTGATTTTTTTTCTAATCCTTCATCTAGTATAAAGCTTTTGGAAAAAACGTGTTTTTTGACTGTTTTCTGATCTTTTTGTATCAAACTGGCATCTTTTTCTTATTTTTTCAAATTTAAAGTAAATGAAGAACTAGTTATATGTATCTGCTTTGAAAATATTCATTTGGTTTCTTTTTCCTACACATTTGTGGCACACGAAAAAGTGTCTCACTTCTTCAAAAGTCTAAAATAACTCATAAATGTGTAAATTTTTTACCATTGTGACGGGAATTCCCCTGAAAAATTCCGTCAAATAAACACGTTCCTTATGGAACGTGTTTATTTATCGAGTGTTAAAAAAACTCATTCCAATAATTGTAAACAAATGTTCATACAATAATTATAATTAATTAATTTGTTTTTCCATATTCATAGAAACTCAAGACGATTCCGAAAAATTTCAATCGCGACCAAAGCACACGGGTTTGTTCCACTGTTGCACATTTTGTTCGAGCGGTGGTAAAAAAGAAGCAACTTGCGCGTGTCGCGGAACAATGCCCGGTGGTTACAAAGGTTGTGGTCACGGACATCCGGGACATCCTCGAGTGAATCATTGGTCTTGTTGCGGATCAAGTGATCGTTACGGCGGTTGTTTAATTCTGCCAAAATTACGTTATCAAGTGACGCTCTGACGAGGGTTCGCGTTTGAATAATAAATAAAACAAACAAACGTGACAATTATCCCTCAAAGACTCGCTTTTATTGTGATATCGTAAAATCAATTGAAATCCTGCAACAGTCGGTTGTAAATGAAACACCAAATAGTTTATAAACGTATGAAAATATGACGAGGGCGGCACAAAAGCGCGTCTTGGAATGAATTGAAAATAAATATTATTTTATTTTACGACCCTTTTATTTACACTTTACGCCCCTTTTATTTACACTTTACGCCCAGAGACCAAAAAAAAGAAAGAATTTAATACTGAACAACGTTTCCTATGTATGGAACTCTGCATCGTTCGAATCAAACGAAATTTCTATCATTTGCCCAAAATCGATTTGCAATTTTCGCTACAAATATCAATCTTACGATTTCTACAATTCAAAAACAAAATCTGCAAAAAAATATCACGTCCTCCAGAAATTAAAAAAAACTACTCATTTTTTTAAATCAAAACATCAAATAATTTTCGTAACATTTAAACGATGTACACTTCGATTACCAGTCTTTCGTTTTTTCTCCTAATCATCCTCGTTTTCGCTAACATCCTCTATCCTTGAGGACTTTTTATCTATATCTTCGATTTTCAAATTTCCTATGTCACAAAGCTCGTACAACTTTGTCAGATGATCTTTTGCTGGTACACCATGCTTTCGTTGCAGCATATGTGACTTTAATGACGAGTTTATCAAGTCAGCATACCCAATTATTGGCGTATGAATCTCCAGAGGATCGACCCAAAGTGTATCTGCAATGTGCAGTTGAACCTGTGCAAAAAATTTGAAGTTTTAATATTAACTTTCCAGGTAAAACCTTTTCTAAACATTTAAACAATAATAACAATTAATTTTAATAATAAATTTAATAAAATAAAATTAATTTTAATGATTAATAACAATAATAATAATTAAATACCATTATTATTATTATTATTATTATTATTTATCTAGCCTAATTTCGCAAGGTAGTAATTCAGATCCGGAGAATTTTCAACGCTTGGGAAAAACCAGGCGCCATGAAGGGCAAAATTAAATGAATAATTTCGGGAATTTCATTTCATGGATTAGAATGAATTTTGTTCGATTTTTTGTTTCATCAAGTGCTTGAAAATTGTGATGAAAGTTTTGAGGTGCTAATCTTTGCGGAATTAGGATTATTGAAAATGCGATTGATCAATGGATTGGAAATTTGTTGTACGAACTGTGCCAAGTACGAATGAGTTGGACATATTTTTGTTGGGAAACCAATTTAAGGCGTCGTCAATTGCTCGAACGTTCCATTCGTATTCGTCGTCATACGGGACAAGGCCTGCCAAAAATACTTCGACTATGTGAGTGTCATGACTCGCGAGATCTTTCGGTATTTCCATTAATCGCGTAACCTGGGAAATTAAATATATTTTTGTTTGACCAATTCGTGCAATAAAACGTGCGAATAGAGCTTTGGAACTTAAAATTCGCAGATTACAACTTTTTTATACTTATTTTTATACTATTATTTCGTTCGAAGAGAAATTTGAGATAAAACTCACGCTAATTACTGGCAAAATAGCACCCGTGTCGATGCATTTCAATTCCACAGTGATCGCAGCTCCTTCCATATCTTTTTTGACTACGTTCAGCACTTTGACTCTTAGAAAATTGTCCAATGATTCTTCGATAGCACAAATATCTCCGACTTGTGTTTTTCTGTGACAGCGTCTAAAATAATATTATTTTTTTTGTTTTAAACGTGGATAATAATACTGCAATTATGACATATCTAATTGGTTTCGAGAAAATTCGAAACAAAGTTATTTGTCAATAATTATACTGTTATTTTTCAATTTTTGATGATTTAGTAAGGGATTCATTCGGGATTATCGACTCACCTATTGTGTTTATTAGCGTAATATGTTTGTATCATCGTTGAAATTTTGGTGTATTCTTTAGCCGAGTATTTCGTAACATTTTTGTCCGGATTTCTGTACTCCATAATTCTGGCTGTGAAGTGTGTCGCGTTGTGCACATACGTGACATTGAATTTGACTTTGTCGCCGCTGAAGCAAAAAAAAAAAAAGAGAAAATTTGTGTTGAAACTAAAATAATTGAAATTGTGGCGAAATTTGTTAAGAAAAAGTTGACTCACATTTTGATCGACGTCACTGGCTTGTCGACTTCACCGATAACGCAATGTCGATAAGGACAGGAATGCTTTTTCGGACAAAAACCAAATGCTTTGACGGAATCGCAAATCGGATACATTTTTTTGGCACGATCTAGACTTGCAACGATTCTCTGAAGGGAATAAAAACGAAAAATTGAAACAGAAGGTCCAAATATTGGCTCATTTTTTTTACACATAAAAAAATTAACGTACGTCGTTTTTACAAAACAAAATAGAAAAATAAACGAAAAATTAAAAAGTATGTATATCATTTTTCTTACCATGACGTTGTTAAAAAATTCCGTTGATATTTTCGCGCCGCAGTCTTTGACGACTGACACGACACCGTAAAGTTGTACGTCGTTCGTTTCGTCGACGATGATCATAACTTTGCATTTTTGACTTTCCTTAAAAAATGATTTTTTTTTATGTTTCAAGTTTCTTTGGTATTTCAATCATTTGTCAAGTTCTAGTTTGATACTGAATGTCCGGAATAAATTACCTTTTTCAAATTGTCCATGAGAGTCGAGAACCGGAAGTAGAATTGTGTTTTCGATGGCAAAGCTATTGAGAAATGAATGAGCCACTCAATATTCGTGATGTTTAAACCGACAAGGACTTCGTCTGTGCAAATGAGCACCGGATACATTCCGTAAACACTGGCTTTCCATATTTCTTGTACACCATGAATTTCCGAAAATATCATTTTTTCACAAGCCAAAAGAGTTTTTTTGCTTTTTGAGAGATGCTCGTTGAGGGCGTGAGCTTCGTTACTATTCGCGCAGATTATCATCGTTTTTAACACCATAGAGTCATCGTTCAACAGTTCTACAGGAAATTGAATCGTGCGAAAATTTATTATTCACTGTGACAATTAATCCTCGACCTCTACAACGGGGTCGATAACGACTCCAATTTTTTTGAGTCAAAAACTTTTTTTTTGCACTATTTCGAACCTTTTTTTCGTTTTATAATTTTCATAATTAAATTTTCACCAAATACGACTTTATCGTACATCATTCTCTTCGTTATCGAAAAACGAAGAGAACGGTGTATAATTAATCATTATTATCGCGTATGAGGAACATTTTATGCCAAAGAGAAGATTGGGGTCGTTTTCAACCCCGTTCCAGCGTTTACGTATGGAAAAATAGAATGTAGAAGTCGAAAGTTGTTTTGATTTGTTGTGAATTATTCTTGTGTATACCTGTCACTCTCTCGATCTTTTTTTCCTCCGGTATGACCAGCAAAAGTGGCTTTACACAACCAAATATTGCAGCTTCCATGTATGAACCTATACACACGTAAGGCTCGGTCACACATTCTTTGGTGAACGATTTAACGAGCGAGGACCAATGACAAGCAACTGCCACTATTTGCACCGGTTCTTTGGTTAATGAAAGACGCTCTTTTTTCCCAATTTTCACGTGTTTTCCGAATAATTGTCTCAGCTAATAAATAATAAACGATAAATCAAAACAATGGCGAATAAATAATTAAAATAAATTTTAAAAGTGATATTTAATAAATAATTGAATGATTTGTCAGTTTTTTGTAGGTGATCCATTCCAACAAATTTTAGCCAATAATAATACGATTGTCTCGACGTTTTAGAATCAAATTGAATTCAAAATTTCTAAAATCTGTCATTATTTTTTTTCAAATTTATATTTCGTGAAACTCTAATTAAAATGTAATCGGAATTATGCCCTAGAGTTTCGAATAGATTAAGAAAAATATTATACTTTAAAATGATCATAAAAATGAGGCACAAAATTTCTTGGAGTGAATTTACGAAGCTCTAGAGCTGCACAAATTCGTGGAAATTTGCGAATAGAAAAAATTTACCGGATCGTAATATTTATCCAAAATAACGTCCAACCCATCGATGATCAGGTGTGCGAGATGTTCAAAATTAATCAATTTCCTGTGCCCTTCGTCTTGGTTAATGAACCGGACGAGATAGGTGGGTGTGGCGACCAATATTTGACATCCATTGTATATTTCGGCCTATAAATTAAAAAAAAATAAATAAAAATTTCAACAAAGCCAAAAATTGTGATTATTCGTAGAAATAAAAACATTCGCTAAAAAAATGTTATTTACGACGATAGATTTGTCGGGTCGGCCATTCCAACCAGCTACACAACGAATGTCGGTGTACGCTTCCAACAAATCATTGCAGAGAATACTCGTATTTAAAACCTCTGACGTTGACGAGCACAGAATCAAAATCAGTGGATTATTGCCTTTGGGTATCTGATTAAAAAAAAGAACAAGAATAAAAATAAAATTTTTCACATATTAAAAAGTTTGAACTTCAAAACTCTAGACAATGATTAATTTTTTTAGATTTTTTTTTTAGTCCTGATTTAGAATATTTTTCTTGAGTGAACGAATGGAAAAATCCTGAAAATTTGTATTTTACGAATTGAATTGTTATTTTTGTTGACAATTTTTTTTTTAATTTGAAAAAAAGGGTTAAATGAATCAAAGGTTTGTTATTGGACAAAATTATACCGTTTTCCGCGCCGCTATACTGCTGACAATGGGCAAAATATATCCAATAGTTTTTCCGCACTTGGCAGGACCAATCGCGACAACGTTGAGTCCTTTGCCCACAGCCGGCCACATATAAGATTGTATTCTTCGCAATGCAATAATATCCATTTTTCTGAGTGCGATGTGAATCCTCGAGGGAAATTGTGCGTTTTCGATATAGACCAATCGCTCACAATGATTTTTCGAACGTATCAACATTTCTTCACAATCCTCACCGAAATAACGCAATTTATCTTTTCTTGGACGAGTAGAAATAGGCTCTTCGAGCTGCACATGATTTTTGCAAATTTCTTCTCCGTTGGTAGCCTCAGGTTTTTTGTATCTGTCGCGAAAATTTTTGACGTAGAGGACGAGACCACCGTCGACCGTATTTTCTGTGTTTTCAGCATCGTCTTTTTGTTCCTTTATCATTTCATTCACGTCTGACAAAAAATCTACAAAAATCAGTCGAATTGTTAAGGCAAATCGAAGTAAAGAATCAAATATTTCTCGCTGATAAATTAAAGTTTACAATCATATTTATTCATCAACTTTTCTCTCAAAGTTTGACTTTTCAGCTAAAAAAGTATTTTTACCTCGAGACGCAAAAATCGCCTGTCCATAGCAGGCCAGAAGATCGCTAAGACAGAAAACTTCCTCATCAACAACGAAATAAAGCTCCCCCCACTTTTTTCCATCGTCGTCCACTGCTAAATAATCAAAGTAAATATGGCTCGAATTTGAAATGCAATCACTGGTGAGATCGATGGAGTAATCGCTCCATTCTTTTCCCATCCTGTGACAAAAGAAAAATTAACAAATTTGGTCAAAATTGAGTAAAGAATTTCTGAAAGAATTTATCGAAAAAAAATAAAGCCTACTGAGTTATGTCTTTCGATAAATCATCCTCGAACAACATGGGCAATAAGCGGTAAATTCCGACTGTAAAAGTCAAGTGCTCCTCGGATATCAATGTTTTTGGAATGATTGTGAGATCTTCTCTTTTCGCTGCTATCGTGTATCCAAGATCGACGAGAAAAATATAATATTTTCGTGTTTCTGGAATCATGTGTCCAACTAATCCCCGTACCCACCAAACTGGTATTTCCACGTCGCTTACTAATTCATTTTCTATTATTACTACCTGTAAAAATAACAAACTTATTATTTATCGTTTATTAAAATTTCGTCTAAGAAATACACATTTTTTCTCGAAATTTACGCAAGCTTGAAAACTTAATTGGTTGAAAAAAAATTGGATATTTTAAGAATGAGGAAATTAAACAAATATAAAGCAACAATTCCTTGCATTATCTGAGCAAACTCAAATTTGTCCTTTAAAAAATGTTTCAAAATAACTAAAATTTGGATAAAAAATTTACACTACAAATTTAATACAAATTTTTACATCTCCAATTTGTGGCTTCAGCATTAAAGATAATTTGTTCCTTCTAGTGTGTTTCATGTATCCTCGTAACTGGTTGTTTATTTTGTCCAATCTCTCCGTATAATTTTTCACATGGTATATTTTAATAGAGCTTGGATTTAGAACGTTGGTCACTTTGATCGGGACAGCACTCGGCGGTATTTCTGTTTGGAAATCTTCCTGAGAATCTACGTGCAAAAATTGAATTATGTTCATTTTTGTTTATTGCATGCATAAGGCATCTTCCACAAGGACTCTCAGAGTCAAATCAACCCATAATACAATTCCCAGATTTGTGGGCAACCACTGGAAGAGTCAAGTGTCTTATAATCAAAGAACGTTGTTACTAATTATTTGACTTCGATAAATCCTAGATGAAATTTGGGTAGGAAAATTAGTTACTTAAAAAAAAAAAATTTGTCAAAAATCATTCGATAAAATCTGGGCAGGTTGACCATCAGGATCCTTCACGGATTGGGAAAAATCCTGATATCCTCCAAGGGTTAATTCGATATTTTTATTGTTGTTTATTAATGCCAAAGTTCCCTTATTGTATATTTTTTCTTACCCATCGTCAACGAAGTCAGGTTTTGCTATTTGGGTACTTGCATCAAAATGCGATGTGATTTTACGAATTTTCGTGGAATAAATATGTAAATTCTCTTATTAAAGAGAGAAAATTTTATTTGTACTTCGCAATCGAAATGTCGTTATTTGAGTTCATATACGTCGTTTTCGTAATTATTTGCTTTGTTTTCGCTCTCAGGCACTTAATTTAATTCTTCTGTGCCTTAATGGCTATCTCCCTCGTTTTGGGGAATGTGCCACATCCCTCAGATACGTTATGTATGACCGCACGTGTGCGGAGCGTTTGGAGTTCTTTGTTATTACCGGCTGATCAGCTGATCGACCCTAACCTTCACGTTCTTTGAACCTTCGATACATTGTAAGAATATTATGGACAGTACGAGTTTCAATTCAACGGAAGTTTTCTTGCTTGATGAAAAAGAACTTCGCCTTTTTTCTTATAGATAATTTGCGTTTGCGAAAATTACAAAACACCAACGAGAATTACAACGATGAAAAACATAGAATTCAAATATAAAACATCAAACCGGAAGTAAGTCGCCGGCTGTGCGATTTTTTGCACTTCCTGTGCGTACCAGGCTTGATCGCGCATGTTGCCGATCTCCCCCTTCGTTGTGCGTCTCGAGGACTGCGCATTCTTGCCGGATAAAATTTGAAATCAGCTGTTTTACAAAAATTGCTGTTCCGAGTTCCAAGCGAGGCGAAAGCCGACGACGAGTGTTATAACGCGTGTACCACGTTTTTTTTCTCCTAATTACATTTTTTGTTCGTACTAAATTTCGCGTTAAGAACGATTTGTTGATTAGCGTGTTGACTGTTAGCCTCTCAAATCTCGGGGATATTGTTGTAAACAACCAATCCGGCAACATTATGTTTCACATCGATGCACAAAAGTTGTTCAGCAGTTTATATTCTCGATGTGTTATAAAAATACCGTCTATTCATCTCTCCCGGTCGCAAAAGGCAAATATCTTTATTTATTTATCTTACAAAGACAAAATATTTGTAGGTTAGATCGGCACTCGTACTGTATTTCCGCTTATGTAATTTTTCGGAGCGATTATTCAAAAAATTTCGGACTAATTCGGCGATTATAGGCTTTCAAATATTGAAGACCAAAAATTTCTCTGAACAATAATAAATACGTGATTAACTGACATCCAAAATCAAGCTTTTTACAATCTAGTAATGTTATTGACACGTAACACGACTTTTGCCTTACTTGACCAATTGTTATTTTTAATTAATAAAATTAAGTTTCGAAAAACCATGCAGTCATTACCTAAAATAAAATAATAATAATAATATAATTTCCTTTAAAAGAATTTTTACATTATTGCGTGTTCCACAGATTCTTATAATCTGCCTGACGAGTGGAACTCTCTTGCTGGGAGGATTAGCACAATTTTTGAAGCGCAAACGACGTCCTCCGTATCCTTCGGTACGAAGGCAATTGAGAGACACGAGACAGAGACTTCTTAATGCCAAATTATCAAATTTTGGTAAATTCTCACCTTTTCATCATTTTTTCAAACTTTCCAAATTTTTCCTATGGTCTTTTGGCACTGAGGTATTTTTATTGCAGACAATATGTCGCAAGTTTCATGGGCAAGAAGGAGCGAAGCTAGCACTCGAAGTCACATGAGTGACAGAGCTTCTCTCATTTCTTCAGTGCCAGGAGGTCCGGACGGTGACATCAGATTGACTCCGCAACAGTACGGTGTGCTTGGTAAGTGATGTAATTTTGGTTTCCCCTTTTTCTCCCTTTGCATGTATTTCCAGGTACTTAATGAGCATATTAACTTCGAGTGCAGGCTCTAAATTGATTTCTCGACTATTTTCTGATCGTTAGATTTTAGACAGTACGAGTTTCAATTCAACGGAAGTTTTCTTTGTATATTCTTTGTAAGAATATACAAGAAGAAGTGAAGATATTCTTTGTACACGTATCGTATCAAGTTCGTAGTCAAAAGTTCAGGAAAACTGGGGAAAACTTGTGCCGATACAGACAGCTTAATTTCTTTAACTAAACACCATCAAAAACTGGAAAAAATTGCCTCTCCTTCATAAATTAACATTCAAATCGGTCTGTGGCTAAGCAAACATGCCATTCGAGTATTGACCTTGACAATAGTTGCTTAAATTGGAAGATTCACAGAGTTAAACACTGATTAAGCATCGGTTGCTCTTGGTACAAGTGTTTACATTTTTATCGAGTTTTCAGCTGGATTATTTCATTGGAAACTTATCAAGAGTACCATTTTGCTCAGCGATTGATGCACTACACGGGGCATGTCTAAATTTTCATCCATTCAAATATCGAAGGGTCTGCGGTAATGATTTTTGTCTCAAATTAAGTAAACGATCGAAGGACCACAAAAGAGAGAGAGAGAGAAACCCATTATTGAACCTTTTTTTTAAATAACTAAAAAACAGATAATAGGAATCAGGGAGGAATCAACGACAATCGCATGTTATATTATATATATTTACATGATAATGTACAATCAAGCGGATCGCTGATATATTTCGACATGAGTATTTTTGGGACGAAGTGTAAATCTCTGGGAATTGTTTAAACACCCGAAGACTATTTGAATATTTATTTTCTCTTTGTTCCGATGAGGTACAGAGCATCATAATGAAGCGCGGGGTACAGATTTTCCATTTACAAATTACATCATTGTTTTAAATATTTTCTTTTTCGCCTCAGCGAGTGGACAAATCCGAGATTCATTAACTGTTTTATATTATTTTTTCTTTCTTTTCTGATCGAGGAAGCAGGTAGGCGTAGTTCGTTAAATTCATCATTATTATTATGTCTCATATCTGTGTCACGCAGTATAGATTTTTATTTATCCGGAGTAGACCATACCCTTTAGCTACTAATGTACCGAGGTAATTTTTTCTCTCTCACTCCTCTCTTTCTAGTATTGCCTGATTCGACTGCCGCCCTACATTATTACTACAATTAAATCTAACGCAACGTAATTCGTACGATTCATTCAAAATAGAAAGAAAAAAAGGCGGAAAACTCCAACATTTTCCCGGAAAACGAAAAAAAAAAGAAAAAAACAAACAACACAAGAGAATGAAGAGAACTGATTGCCCGTAAATTGTAATATTACATTTACGACGGTAGCACAAAAGTCTTTTTTTCATATGAAACAAAAGCGTATAAATTTTCGATTTCCCAAATAAATTTATCCTAAATTTACTTCGTAATACTATCAAAAATAATAATAATAACGTAAAAATTGTACTGAGATGAATAACGTCGTAGAAAAAAAGAATTAAATAAGTATAATAGTCAATAATATTAATAATAATAATAATAATAATAATAATAATAATAATAATAATATAACAATTAAATATCTATCACGATTCGTTAACTGCATCGTATATGTACATATCAATCAACTCAAAAGAAAAGCATTTCTGCTTTCACGTTTCTTTTTTCCTCGACTTTAAAGGATCTCTTCCTGCAAAAATTGGTGCGCAAAACATTTTTTTTTCTCGCTCACAATGTAAATCCTAAAATCCTCTATTCTCTTTTTTTTCTCTCTCTATCTTTCTCTCTCGCTGTCGTAATCGACTCTATCGAAGTACTCTTACACGCTATTCTTACAAACCTTATCAAACGTTTAAAAATTATACTGCATTCTCAAAAATATTGGCCGCAAGGCAGCTTCAGTTCGCATAACTACAACTCTCTCCCTCCAATATTAATTCGTCTCTGCTCCCTCCCCGTTGTCCAAAGTAATACCTAGTATTTTCGCCTATATATATATATATATATTTATATTTATTTTTTTTCTTTCTTAAGGAGTTTAACGATCTTACACGGGAATTAGACTTTTTTTTAAAGTTTCTCTTAAGAAACGCGTCGAATATTGCTACAATTTGAAAGCTTGTAAAGAAAAAACACACAGAGGTCGGGGGCCAATATAATTTGTGGCAATAGACGATCGAAGAGTCGATTTAGCAACGAAATTATCAACAGACGGAATGTAATATTCTTTCTCACGTTTTTTAAATGTCGAGCATTTTTTATCTCTCTCTCTCTCTCTCTCTCTCTCTCTCTCTCTCTCTCTCTCTCTCTCTCTCTCTCTCTCTCTCTCTCTCTTCGGTTTGTTTTTGTTTTTTTTTTAGACTTTTATATCCTTCGGCTCTTGCTTGTACTTGACGTTGAATAAGACTAGCTCGTAATTTATAGATTCCCTCTTATAGTATCTAAATATAGTATATCATATACATATATATGTATATTATTCACATATATATAAATGTATTTATATACATGTTCATACGTATACATATATATTTCTTCATATATGTATATGTTAATATATTAAATATCAAGGTTGTTTTCTGAAAGGCAAGCATGTCTCCAGGACGACGATCGAAATGTAATGGCGAATAATCGTGAACAGAGCTTCGCGCAAGTGCCGAAAAAAGAGGTTTTAAACTCTTGGAATATATAAATATAGGCTATGCGCGTGTCCGTAACGACGTTAAATGGATTTTTAGTTTTTTTTTGTTTCTCTCGCATCTTCCTTCGTCCAACGGGAATATTCTACATCAATTATTTCTGGCTTTTTCTTAAAGACGTTGTTTTTTTTTTATGTTTTTGTTTTTCATCGAATTTTCACTCGTTGCTTATTTTTTTTTTGTTATTTTTTTGGGCTTTTTTTTTTTTCATTTTCATAGCATTATTACTATTGCAATTTAGAGAATCTAGGCGACGAAAAGGGAAAAATACCCGAAAACGTCGTGGTAATTCACGTGATTCGGTAAAAGGCGATAACCGATAATGTGATTAACGCCAGACTCGATTTACTGATGCTCAGACACGGTGACGATGACTGCGAACCCTCGACCTTGTTCTTTAACGACAATGGCCCACCGTCGTCGTTCTGCATGCTCGATGTGTCCGATTTTCGCGGTGGTATTATCAAGTTCTCGTCCACTTCCGGCGTCTTCTCATTCGGCCCATACGTCTCTTCTTCCATGCCCGTGTAATCCGGCTGTTTCGTTGTTTTCTTGATTGTCGTCGTTGGTGACATCGCCTCTGTACTCGGCGGCGGCAATGTCGTCGGCACTATACTCATGTTACTCAAATAATAAATCGGCCCGAATTCGTACTTTAAATCCATCATCGTCTCCTCTCGACATATTCCTCCAATCATTCGCGACCTCCTCTCACCGTCCTCGTACACTGATATCAATTCACCTGTGTACGGAACTTCCATATCCGTATAATTCGCGCGCAGTGTCACGTTCACAGCTGTTCCTGGCTCCAGACGAATTTCCACTCTGTTTAGACAAAAAATTCATCTTTTTATTCATTTCAATTTATACTCAACGATTTTGGTCTCTTTATTTTTTTTTGTTACTTTTTCAAAAGGTACTAATTTTGGAAATAAATTTCCCATTTTAAGTGTCGTAAAGTGCGTTTTCAATTTTTTTTCTTTATGCAAATGGGAATTTTTATCAACGAAATTAGTTTGAATGTGTAATTTTGTCTTGTTATGGAATTTTCATTAAGGGGGAAACGTCATGTAAACGTACATTTTTTCAAGATTTTTTCATAACGAAATGGAATAGTTTATTGAATTAACATAAAGCGTATCTCAAAATATACGATGTACGGTATATCGACAATTTTTTTTAGACTAAAATATTTAAAAATGGCGTCGCGACAAATGCTGGAAGCAGATTTGCGCCGTGCAGCCTACGGGTCTCAAATCTCAACTAAAATCAAAAAATCAAATTTTCGTTGTTAAAATTCATTAATACGCTTTGCATGACGGAGAAAAAAAAAATTTTTTTTTTGAAAAAAATTGATTTTTTTTCAAACCGGTCCTAAATTTTTAATTTTTTTTTTCTCCGTCATGCAAAGCACATTAATGTATTTTAACAATAAAAATTTGACTTTTTGATTTTAGTTGAGATTTGAGACCTGTAGGCTGCACGGCGCAAATCTGCTTCCAGCAGCTGTGGCGCCGCCATTTTGAAATATTTGAGTCTAAAAAAATTGGTCAATATACCTTATATCGTATATTTTGAGATATGCTTTATGTTAAATCAATGAACGATTCCATTTCTTTATAAAAAAATCCTGAAAAAACGTACGTTTGCATGACTTTCCCCCGTTAATGGGTTTCTTTTAATAAGATTGGGAAACAATTCCAGACGGATTTTCACTCTGTTTAGACAAAAATAAATCTCTATATTTATTTCAATTTATACAAAACTCTTTTTATTTTTTACTCTTTTCCAAATGTATTAATTTTGAAAACTAGTTTCGCACTTTAAGCGTCGTGAAGTGTCGTCTATTTTTTTTTTTTTTATGAAAATGGTCGTTTCGATCGACGAAATCTGTTTGAATTTATAATTTTGTCTATAAATGAAAAATGGTTTATTTTAATAAGATTGTAAAATAACTTACGTGGTTGCGTTGGATCGTACAGATTTGTCCTCGATTCCCCATGATATATAACCGACTTTCGGGCCTTTAGCCAGTGTTATCGATGTGTTTAGGGCTTTTATCATAGCGTGACCCTGTCCCCAGTATATCGAGTGATTGAAGGTATAACCAAGAGCCTCCGCAAGTACGGCAGGCTCGGAACGAACGTTCGATATCGTTGTTTCACGCAACACACGTGGTACACGTTTTAATATGCGTTTTCTGTGATAGTTCAATTTAACAGCGTTGAGCTCGTAAAATCTTGGCTCGGTTTCAACAAGCACTTCACCCGATTCCGCTGTCCCTTCAACGCCGTCCTTTTTAAAACATAAAATACCATTTTTCTATATTGTAAGCCCAATTTTCCAAAATTCAATGCAATTCGAGATTTTTATCAAAAATACATCGGATTTGGAGAAAAAAAGACTAATTTACAAAATAAATATTTAATTTACGAAAAATGCCATTATCGATTTTTATTTTGTCTATTTTTTTATATTTTTTTTATGTGATCCAAAAAATGGTAGAAATATTTGAGTCTTTTGGGACGATTTTTCGTCACTAATCGTTTGAAATTTTTCTTATTAATTTGGAAAATCCATACAAAACGGTCAAAGTATAAATAAAAAATCAAATCTGTCATAATAATGCAAAAAAAAAGTTTTCTTCAAATTGTTTTTTCAAATTTGTTAATTGAAATGGTGTGGAGGAAAAAAACTTACGTCTTTGACGTAGGTAATTCGGCCGAGTCTTTCGGAAGTGTCATATGTACCGATGAAATGTGTGTAACCGAGATTTTTATTCGTACGATCGTTCTCGATTTCGCTGACAACGTGTCTGGCAACGTACATGGATTCGGTGGCTACAGCACCCACAGGAGTTTGATGAAATTTGTCCCAAGCAACCCAGCTCAATCGTGCCGCATTATCAACATTTTCGAGAAGATCGTAACGCTCGTAAGAGACGACATTACCGAGATACGTAACGGTACATTTTTTTTCACCCTCGATCTGCTTGCCAGCGACCCAAACCCCATTGTGAAAAACACGACAAACGTAAAGTGAACGTTCCTTTACTACAGGAGACTCTGCTTGATTACCTGGAAAAAAAAAAGAAAAAAAAAATTCATTGCGAGATTCATTTATTTGCTGTGTAACGAAAATTTGATTAATTCTCTCCAAGAGTAAAAAAGACAATAATTTTTCCAATATTGAAATTTACAATGATCCAAAATTATGAAATTTTCTCATAAATAATCTTCGTTTTAATTATCAAACAATTGGTGGGCTTTAAAATCTTTGGATTGGGTTTGAATGAAAAAAATGTTGAAGTTTATAGGAGGTTGAGAAAAAAAATGAAAAAAAAAAAATAAATTAATCAACGAACCGTCCAATTCATGTTGGATCTCGAATCCACCGATGACGATCTCCTTGGAGGAAGTTTCGTAGTGAGCAATTGGCAACCAGTTTAGAGTACTCGAGGTTACACGCTGACGATAGTTGGACAATATGTAAACACTGTTGTCAGCATGGATCGAGGAAATTTGGAGAGTCACCAAAAGTCCAACGAAGCTCAAAGAGCCCAAAATATTTGTCGTACGAGCCATCTGGAAATAACATTTTTTTTTATGTCTTATTTCATGTTGAATAATTTATATTTTACATGAAAAAATTCAAATAAAAGGTGAATTAATTTGAAAAAAAAAAAATGAAAATGGTTTTAAATTCAGAATAAGGTTACTTCACGAAATAAAAATTTAATATCATCGTTCTAAGGTGTTTGAATAAATTTTTAAAAATATTTCTAAATTAAAATTAATATCTCGATGCCACTAAATCGAATGAAAAACGACGTGACTAAAAATATAAATAAATATGACATTGCATAAGACATTGCATTCATCATATTTGTTCGTCAGACGACATCGCGTAATTTATCAAAAAGCCCGCCCCCCTCCCCGCTTTGTGGTCAAGGGGGAAAACATGCGCAGTGAGTGACGCGGAACAAGGACCCATCATCATCGTCATCACATTTATTCGATGATGACTCGGCGGGTTTGCTTGTTGATATTTCTGCTGAAGCTTTGTGTCTACTCCATATAAATAATAATAATAATTTCTATATTTACAAATGGAGCTCCAAGTTTCCGTGACTTTTTTTTTGCTACGAAAAAAATAAAATAACTTTCCGCAAGTGCCAATTTTAAGGGGGAAAAGTTATGTAAACGTACGTTTTTTTCAAGATTTTTTTTATAAAGAAATGGAATAGTTTATTGAATTAACATAAAGCGTATCTCAAAATATACGATGTAAGGTATATTGACTAATTTTTTTAGACTAAAATATTTCAAAATGGCGACGCCACAGCCGCTAGAAGCAGATTTGCGCCGTGCAGCCTACAGGTCGTAAATCTCAACTAAAATCAAAAAAACAAAATTTTATTGTTAAAATACATTAATACGCTTTGCATGACGAAGAGAAAAAAAATAAAAAATTTAGGACCTTTTTGAAAAAAAATCAATTTAAAAAGAAATTATTTTTTTTTCTCCGTCATGCAAAGCGTATTAATGAATTTTAACAATGAAAATTTGATTTTTTGATTTTAGTTGAGATTTGAGACCTGTAGGCTGCACGGTGCAAATTTGCTTCCAGCAGCTGTGGCGCCGCCATTTTGAAATATTTTAGTCTAAAAAGATTAGTCAATATATCTTACATCGTATATTTTGAGATACGCTTTATATTAATTCAATAAACTATTCCATTTCTTTATAAAAAAATCTTGAAAAAACGTACGTTTATATGACTTTCCCCCCTTAAATATTTTTAATTATAATTGTCATTCGTATGAAAAAGGTAATACACCTTTTTTATTATTATCACAAAAAATGATTCTATTATATTTAATTGTTTCCTGATAGTTTTATTTTTTTATATTTAACGCTAGACAACGGGGTCGAAAACGACCCCAATCTTCTCCTTAGCATAAAATGTTCCTCGTATGCGATAATGAAGTTTAATTGTATACTATTCTCTTTGTTTTTTAACAACGAAGAGAATGGTTTATGATAATTTGGCATTTGATGAAAATTCAATGATAAAAACTCTACAAAACGAAAAAAGTTTTGAGAAAATGTAAAAAATACGTTTTTTTACTTAAAAAAATGAGGTCGTTTTCGACCCCGTTGTAGGGGTCAAAGATTAATTGTGTTTTGTAATTTTTTTTTCTAAACGTTCTCAAAATATATAAAAATCAAATTTAATCGTTTCGATCCCATAAAATCGAATAAAAAACGACGTGACAATTTTTTTATTATCACAAAAAATGATTCTATTATATTTAATTATTTACTGTTCATTTTATCACTTCATTTCATTGTTTATTGTTATTCTTTTACTATATTATAAATAATGGAATAAAATGGTAAAAACACTGTTAATAATGATAAAATCATTTTTATGGTGACCATATATGAGGAAATAAAACAAAAAAATATATATATACAAATGTTTTGTCATTGAGCAACGACTATAAAGTTGCTTGAAAGACGTTTCGAGATTAAAGCTTGGATCCGAGTAACCGGAGATGAGGACGTAGGCAAAAGCGAAGACTCGGTTTTCGCTTTGGACATGAAGTTTTCATCTCCGGTTTCCGGAGTGTTGCCATCACGAGGAAAGAAACGTTGGGGATAATGGATACCGGTAGACTTGTTTGCTCTCTTCCTTTTTCTCTTAAACTTTTTTTTCTTCTTTTTTTTTTCAACTATACCAACACTTGGCACCCACCACAAGCTTGGACCTCAATTTCCAACCTCTTAGAATTCCTTTTCTTTCTTGAACTCTTTCAACCTCGATCGCTTTGTGGATAACATTTGGAGGACTTTGATTGTTCGACGATAAGAGGATTTTCGCGAGTTCTATTACAAGCGATTTTTGTTTGTTTTTGTTTTTTTTTTTTTTTTTTTTTTTTCGTAAAGTGTCATCGTTGATTTTTTTACCACTATTTTTGAGGAAAATTAGAACTGATTATTTTTGCAGATTTTTTCTACATCAATTAATTCCATCGATTTTTTTGTATGCAATTCTTTTATAAAAAAAATGAAAAAATATTTTTTCGTAAATTCTCTTACGAATGATACTCATAACTGGTAAAAACAGTGCGATAGTCCTCGCAGTTGAAGATTCTATAACGGACAAGAACTCCGAGGTTCAACGATCTTCGCTCACTTCACGGTCTATTGCCCCCTCGAGACCCTTTCGATCCTTTTCTTTCGAGATTGAGACGAGACGAACATCGATATGTCTTACTATCAATTTTTTCTTCTTCTTAACATTACCGAATTTGGGGAAAACCATTCGGAGAATCTTCATCATAACAGGGCAATTCGTGAACGATCTCAATCGCGAACAAACGTTTTTACGATGTTCTCGTCAAATAATCTATAACTTTTTATCCATAAAAAAATCGATTACACTAAAAAACGATAAAAATGAATAATAGTAATCGTCAAAATTTGTTGATCTGCCAATTTCGTACAAATTTAAATTTGTACCTTTATTTCGAAGCTTGAAAAAATTCACGTTTTTCTTTTTTTAATTTGAAATTTGTTTCAACGATCGTGAAAAATCGAGACAAATTGAATCGTAAAATAATCTATAGAACTTTTATCCGTAAAAAAATCAATTCCACTAAATAAACAATAATAAAAAAAAATAAATAAATAATAGTAATCCTCAAAATTTGTTGATCTGCCAATTTCGTAAAAATTTAAATTTGTACCTTTATTTTGAAAATTAAAAACAAAAAAACTTAAGTTTTGCCTGTTTTTTAATTTGAATTTTGTTTCAACGATCGCGAAAAATCGAGACAAATTGAATTTTGCGATTGAAAATAAACATCGAATGAGTGAGACTAAAGGAGCCGCAGGAAGAGTTCAATGAGCTCCCCTCATTGCGAGAATATAATGCAATTCAAATGTAATACGTATGATGCACGTACTCTTATCCTCGTTCTACTTGTACCAGAGTACCACTAGATTGCTATAGTTATTACTATTATTACTATAATGGGGGTACAAGTTCGCTGCACCCCGAACGCGAGAGAAAAAAAGCTGGACACGCGAGATTCAGTTATACGAAGACGTTATTATAATCTTTATTATTATTATAATTTTATTAATGGAAATAATGGCAAGTTGTTAACGTTGAAAAAAAATCATCATCATTTTTTCCCCATTTTTCTTTGTATTTTTCGTCTTATTTATTTTTTATGCAATTTTTATCTCAACAAGATGTTTTTTTTTTTTTTTATTACGCGTACAGTGGAAAAGTAAGTTTCTGATCCGGAACAATTTTACCGCAAGGCCGTCACGATTCAGAGCTCGGAGTTCACCGCCACTGTTAGCACGAATATTTACATCTCTCTCTCTCTCTCTCTTTCTCTTCTTTCTTTTTTTGCCTCTCTCCCTCTCTTCTCTCTTTCTTTATACTCAGTCTGCTGGTGCACCTATAAGTGTAATCAAAAGCCGATGAATCGAGCCGCTATTGAGAGCTCGTACATTACCATAACGGTTGTCCGAGAACACAGAGATCCTCCAAATGAGTATTTAATTAACTCGCAATTATCTCCCGGGAATTAAAATTTTTCTTTTTTTTTAAGATTGACATGGGAATTATGCATTTTTTGCGGAGATTATTAACGAAGGAGTTTCGAAACTCAATTACACGGTTACTCGAGTTTTTCTTAAGGGGGGAAAGTCATGTAAACGTACGTTTTTTCCAAGATTTTTTTATAAATAAATGGAACAGTTTATTGAATTAACATAAAGCATTTCTCAAAATATACGATGTAAGGTATATTAACCAATTTTTTTAGACTAAAATATTTCAAAATAGCGGCGCCACAGCTGCTGGAAGCAGATTTGCGCCGTGCAACCTACAGGTCTCAAATCTCAACTAAAATCAAAAAATCAAAATTTTACTGTTAAAATATAGTAATACGCTTTGCATGACAAAGAGAAAAAAAAATAAAAAATTTAGGACTGTTTTGAAAAAAATTATTTATTTTTGTAAATGGTCCTAAATTTTTAATTTTTTTTTTCTCTCCGTCATGCAAAGCGTATTAATGTATTTTAATAATAAAAATTTGATTTTTTTATTTTAGTTGAGATTTGCGCCGTGCAGCCTACAGGTCTCAAATCTCAACTAAAATAAAAAAATCAAATTTTTATTGTTAAAATACGTTAATACGCTTTGCACAACGGAGAGAAAAAAAAATAAAAAATTTAGGATCAGTTTGAAAAAAAAATCAATTTTTTTCAAAAAAAAATGTAATTTTTTTCTCTCCGTCATGCAAAGCGTATTAATGTATTTTAACAATAAAAAATTGATTTTATGATTTTAGTTGAAATTTGAGACCTGTAGGTTGCACGGCGCAAATTTGCTTCCAGTAGCTATGGCGTCGCCATTTTGAAATATTTTAGTCTAAAAAAATTTGTCAATATACCTTACATCGTATATTTTGAGATATGCTTTGTGTCAATTCAATAAACTGTTCCATTTATTTATTAAAATCTTTAAAAAACGTACGTTAACATGATTTAACCCCCTTAATTGCTCGAGATTAAGAACAAAAAGATGAAGTTTTTTCGTGGTTGTAGAAATAATTTCTGTTTTTGTCCTCGAGATATTTACAGAAATTATTTTTCACTGAGTCACTTTTTTAATCAATAAACAAATAAATAATTCAGAGCATTTTGGAGTAAAATTTGTTAACGATAGAAAAAAATGAGGAAAATGTGCATCACGTTTGTTTAGCTGTATTATTATTTACAGGAATAAAGTAAAGAATGGTAAACAACAAACAAATAATCGTAAAAATAAATTCAAACTGGACAAAGAAGATAGTAAACTGGTTTTGTAAAGTTTTATTTATAGAAAGGAGGCTCGAAATGTCACGGTATTTTAGTTGCCAACAATATAAAACATCACTTTGTTATTCTTCAATAAAATTCGAAAGACTTTGTATTTATAAAAAAAGAGCTATAGATCGCGCAATTTCGGTCGCCAAAACCATAAAACATTTTTTTTTTTCTTATAATTCAGTAAAATAGTGTGTAGTTTGTCGACAAACGACGAAAGGTGTTTTTTTTTTGCGGATGTCCCGTGAGTGTTAAAATTCTGCGGATGCGAGGACACACGAGGGAGTTTTGTTGCTCCGTCAGACCAGATCAGATTCGACTGATTCAACTGTACAATTTCCGCTCGTTATTCACGCTCTCTCGGTCACATCCGGAAGTAAACGTATTCGCCATTGTTCTCGTCGATTATCTCGATTCATTTGTCACGCGTGTGAGTTTCACTTTCGTCTGATTGATGATTACAAATTTGAGTTAGAAATCGATCGATCAGGTTGAATTTCGTCATTTCATTATTCGACTCCTCGAGGAATTTTTTTGTATCGTGATCAATTCGTAACACTAAGAAAAGGAATGAAAATTTCTCTTCGACCGTTTTCGATCGAGGCCTCGAAGTAAAATCGAGTGGAAATTTTCTTGTCTCATCGAAACGAATAAATAGTGAGACTGGAAACGAGAATGCTAATTTTTCGAGATTGTCGAGAAAAAAAATAAAATAAAATAAAATAAAATAAAATAAAATAAAAACAACAATTATATTGGATAAATTCCTGTCAGAAGCCCCCAAAATCTCGTAGTAACCGGTTTTGTTCCACGAGTTTTTCTATCTATCGCTCGAAAAACTCATGATTTCGTAACTCAACTTAAGAAGTTTGTACCCTCTCAATTAACAGCATTTTTTCGGATGTACACGAAGAAGAAAATAATTTATTCGTCCAAATGTTCTCTACATTTTTTTCTACAAATTCATTGTACTTAAATTCCATCAATTACATCCGTCAATTTCGGCGACTCGATTCCATTTTGTCTAGACACAAACTGTAACTAGGGCAAAGAAAAAAATTCTTTGAATCGAAGCACACACGTTTTTTCATCGCCTCGAAGAATTTTTGTTTGTTCATCATATAATTTTCTTTTTCTACCCCAAAATTTTATCGCGTCGCATAAATATTCTGTAATAATGAAATATTTTCAAATCGAATTAATCGATTTTTTTTACTGTACGAACTAAATGCCCTAGTTTATTAAAAAGATAAGCGAAGAAAAAATATATTTGCACACGTGTTAGTTTCGGTGACTCGTTTTACCCTATATGCAAATAAAATGTTCTCGAGTATTGGGCAATTAAGCTTTTGCCTTTTTCCAATGTGTTACTCTCGTAATATTTACGCAAGTTGTTAATTGTGCGCGTTGGGTGTGGTTTACCGCGAGCATAAATTTCACGACGTATACATGTATAGCAAATGCGCGGATGAAAAATTTACACGTGGCCACATAATACTCCAGGTGGTGAGACCAAACGTTCAAAAAAGTGATTACAATTCTAACTTACGAACTGCGTACAGCTTAAAAATAGATTCTCAGTTTATAAATTATTTCTGGAAGTATAATTCCAAAAACTTTATAATTCCATCGAAAAATTGATAATTTAGTCAAAACCATTGGGACTCAAGAATTGATCATTTCGTCCGAAGGTCAAATCTTCGATTTGATTGAATAAAAATTCTAATTTCATTACCGTAAACCTTACAACGGGGTCGAAAACGACCCCAATCTTCTCTTTAGAATAAGATATTCCTCGTATGCAATAATAATGTTTAATTATATATAATTCCCTTCGTTTTTCGTCAACGCAGAGAGTGGTATACGATTAAGTCGCATTTAGCGAACATTCGATTATGAAAACTCTATAAAACAAAAAAAGTTTTGAAAAAATACAAAAAAAAAGAAGTTTATTACCCCTTTGCAGGTGTCCAAGGTTAAATCGAAGCTGAAAAAAAATTGATCGAATCATGGATAAAGTTTGGCAGTTTAAAAATCTTAAGTTTCGATCAAAACACCAAAAATTCCATTTCTCTCAGTTTAAAAATATATTAACAAAACAAAGGAGTCTAAAAAAATGGACCAGTCAAAAATGAGTAAATAATGAGCACAAAAATAAGGCTGTATTTAATCTCGTCGCAGATCGGAATGGCGGTAATGAGGGTCGAGCAAAACTGTAAAATATACAGAAAGTCAGAAAAAACTAATTGTTTCTTTTGTCGTTGCGCAAGGACACGTGACTACCGATGTCATTCAATTTTCCACACAGAATCGCTCTCATTATCCAACTTGTTTTCTGGACTGGAACAATCACGTGTAAAACTTTACTCATCACATAGTAAATATATATTACGTATATATATATGTCACTATAAACTTAATATACATATACATACATAGATACATACATACATACATACATATATATATATATATATATATATATATAAATCGTTTACACGTATATTCGAACTCTGTGAGCTTGAGGGTTTCGAGTTCTGTGTAATGTTTCAAATTGCTCTTTATATATCTGATTGCGAGTGTCTCTCGTGACCCAATGACCTCGTCGGATTATATGACCTGTAAAAGCTTTTGCTGTAATAGAGTTGACGGTGTTCTCGTGGAATTTATTTAATTGAAATGAAGCAACCAAGGCCCTCGATTAACACATATATGCGTGTATCACAAATATATGGGTAAACTCAAGAGACCTTCGTCGTGTCCTTCTCGATTAAACTGTATTATTTTATTCGAAACGTCTGACTTTTAATTGTTCAATGATAATTTTAAGTGAATAAACAAATTCACGATTTTTTTAAATTTTCAATTGTGATGGGAAAATGAAAAAAATACAAATAAATATGGGGAACGAAAGAATTTAGGAAAACACGAGGTTCGCAGAGCGATTGGTTCGAGAGTGATTCGTTGTTGTTTTTATTATTTATTTATTTATTTATTTGATTTTGAGAGGATAAAAATAGAGGCGAAATGCTTAAAATGGTTTCTTGAAATGTAGTAGGATTGACCTTATTACGTCCTCGAATAAAATTTTCATTATCTCTGCGTCTGACGATGATAAGGAAAAAAACAAGATATTCGAGGGAGAAAATTTAGCAGAGGAAATCTGTCCAATTGTTCAATTGACGATGGAACATCGCGGCGTCAAGCACGTGAACGATTATACAATTTTGTCTCAACCCTGCAGCTTCAACTTTATTACCCATTGAACTAGACCTAGCCACGGTTTACTCGTACCTATTGAGGGCTAATATTCTCACTGTTTTTTTTTCTTTTTTTTTTTTTTTACTTCGCTCTTTCCTCCTCTTTGACTCTTTGGCTCACCAAACAATTTCGTACACGCGATCGGGAGGCTCTCTTGCATGAATGTATTTTCGACACGCAGAGACTTCCGGAAGTGTTTCGTACAGCAATAAACTCCTGTTTAGAGAGAGTTTTTGTGCCTCGAACCGAGTGGAATTATTTGTAGCAAAAGGGATTATTATCCGTTGGAATTTTATCGGATTAGCCATTGCTGTGAAAAAGAAAACGTATAAAAACGTTTATTATTTTTTAGGGTCGAAAAAAGGGGCTTGGAATAAATTATTCTTGGTCTGCTGCTTTAAAATCCTTTTAACGATTTTCTTTTCTATTTTGACTTCTTCCTTTACCACGAGTTATCAACAATTTGGTATTTGATACTAAAAAAAATGGACTATTACTTTTTTAATTCATAAATAAAAAATGTCAATTGATCGCGATAAAAAAATGGATGAAAGAAATTTGATTTGCAAACGAATTGAAGAATGTACAGCGAAAAATGTAACCTCGTCGAATTGGATGACGACGAGCGCTGAAAATTCGATAAACCTCATTCTCCAAGTATTCTTCGATATAAAAAAAAAAAAAAACCTCCGCGTCGTTCCTTCGTGAACAATTGTCCGTGGAATTTCCCGTCGGTACGTGACACGAAAACATTCGAAATTTCTTCACTCTTTTCTCGACGTTGACCAAGTGACCGAGTCACGTATGAAATACGATCAAAAGAAATGAGAACCCTGTGACAAAGCGCGAAAAAGAAAGAAAAAGTGGGCGAGAAAAATATGCGTTGGATTTTGAAGGTTTGTTACCACTTTTATGGCCAATGAATTATAAAAATATTATTAAAACCGTAAATTATTTTTCGCGTATTAAAAATTTTGGATTAAAATTTTATTCCTGTCGTTCATATTTTTTAACGACTAAAAAAGTCGTTAAAGTAGATCGTCATCAAAATTTTATACATTCATATAAATTAATTTATTAAAAATTATTTTGTTATCGATGTTTCTTTAAGGGGGGAAACTCATGCAAACGTACGTTTTTTTTTCAAGATTTTTTTTTATAAAGAAATGGAATAGTTTATTGAATTAACATAAAGCATATTTCAAAATATACGATGTAAGGTATATTGACAAATTTTTATAGACTAAAATGTTTCAAAATGGCGGCGCCACAGCTACTGGAAGCAGATTTGCGCTGTGCCGCCTACAGGTCTCAAATTTCAACTAAAATCAAAAAATCAAATTTTTATTGTTAAAATACATTAATACGCTTTGCATGACGGAGAGAAAAAATTACATTTTTTTTTTTGAAAAAAATTGATTTTTTTCAAACTGGTCCTAAATTTTTTATTTTTTTTCTCCGTCATGGAAAGCGTATAAATGAATTTTAGCAAAAATTTGATTTTTTTATTTTAGTTGAGATTTGAGACCTGCCTAGTGCCGCCATTTTGAAATATTTTAGTCTAAAAAAATTTGTCAATATATCTTACATCGTATATTTTGAGATATGCTTTATGTTAATTTAATAAACTATTCTATTTCTTTATAAAATATTTTTGAAAAAAACGTACGTTTACATGACTTTCCCCCCTTAAACCTTTCAGGAACAAAATTCAAATATTATCAATACTTTTTTTAACCTTGTGAAAAAGAATCTTCAACAGATTGAGAAAATCATTTGTACATTTATATTTTTGAAGTCATTTTTTATTCTGGAATCAGATCAACTCGAATTTTCATTCAAAGGTGTTGATGAGGCAGGGATGCGTGACATATTGAAAGGAGCGTGAAAAAAGCGTCAGTCAAAGGAGCATGAAAAAGTCGCTTATTCTGTCATAATGCACTCACTGTGATAGTTTGAAAGTCATTGACAATGCAGATTCATTGAATCACTATCATAATTCATAACAATAAATTATATAATGCATAAAATGTATTATTTGGTAATAATAACAATAATAATATGTAATATAATCTTTTGATACAAATGATAAGAAATTCTTTCTTCCTCCCACGCATTTTCTTTCTTTCTCTTCGAATTCTGTCATCGTGAATATCAAAGCACGTACAATTGAATACAAATAAAGAAATATTCGTTTCTATTTTCATTATGATTATATTTTTACACAATAAAACTCTTCTCTGGTCCTATTCTTCGGATATTGGATTCCATTGTGCAAAGGTAAAGAAAGAACTTTTATTTTCCGATAAATAACAAGTATAAAAAAAAAAGTTTCATCCATTGGAGGAAAAAATTTTTCGTCAAATTTTTCTTTTCATCGTAATACTGCAGTATGGAAAAAAATAAGAGTTGAATAGAGTGCAAATGCAGCAATCAGGTGCCCTTGAAATACTCGTCAAGAGACAGACTGTGAATTTTACTGACAAGAGATTTATTTCTGTATTCGTTTTTTTTTTTTTTTTTTTTTTTTCAAGGCAAGAAAAAACTTAATTCCACTCCAATTTCTTCTGCGAAAAAAGGTCTATGAGGGATTTTAAATTTACTCCATTGATTTCGAACAAATCTCTAAATTTTTCAAATAAAAAATCAAATGAGTTTATTTCTATAAAAATAAGAATATTTGGATTAACAATAATTGAATTTTTCAAAATAAAAATATGAAAGCGATGTGTTAAAGTATTAGAATTTAAAAAAAACGTTCGAACGACGATGAAAACCGAAAATATCTTCTACTTTGCCCTCCTTTTATCGAAAGGTACGACAAAAAAAACATTCATCGTCACGAAACTCCTTGCTGAAGAGTGAATATAAGTGAATAGGATAAAAATGCAGCTGTCTGCGATATGAATAGAGGGGCATAGACCTGGCTGATGTAGGCAAACAAATACGAGCCAAAAATCGTACTATATGAATCTTGCCAAGAGTATAAAAAAAAAAGAAAAAAAAAGGAAAAAGAAATTCTCTGGATAGAATATATTGGGTCGATGCTCTTTGTACAGATAAAAGGACGAACGTACTAAAATTCGTAAAAACATTAGGCAAAAGAAATAGTTTTTTTCACCTCTCAACGAGCAGGGAATTTAAGGAGACGATGCGGAAGGGTTGAAACGAGAGTTCGTTGCAACAAGGTTGTCACGATATCTCTCCTTTTCTCTCTCTCTCTCTCTCTCTCTCTCTCTCCCTCTTTTTCTTTATTTTATTTGTTCTCTTTCCTTTCGAGTAACCCCACGAGAGAAAATTCATTGGAGTAGATAGAGCATACTCTCGTTGCACCGAGCAAGAGGAAAGGAAGAAGAAGAAGAAGAAGGAGGAGAGATATCGATTTTCACTGGTGTTGCATTGTTAGACCCGGAACAGCGTTACCATGATAACACCCTCCCCCGCATCACTGCCAGCATTCACTCTGCTGCAGTACTTTTGTAATGATACCGAGAAACACGAGCGTGTGTCTCGAGAATCATCAAGAGTAGTTCATGTCCGAAACTCTGGTCTCCCAATCCTGAATGACGAAAATATTTCGGCGGGGAAAGAAACAATTTTCATTTGAATTGATTTTTTCTTCTAAAATGGAATAAAATTTACATTTTTTTTTAATAGGAAATATAATTCGAAAATGTTAGTCAAAGAAATTTAATCGTCTTATGAAAATTCTATAGAAAATATAAAGCTCTAAAATTGATGACGTCACTATCAATGTGAATTGCATCACACAGCAAAAGTTTCTTCGTCTAGAGACTATCGAAATACTAACAGTACCTATAAATGCGGTTTAAGTTTTATTGAGGAAAAAGGGAGAACCAAATAATGATCATCGAGTGAGTCTGGAACTCCGAGCCAAGAACTGGAGTCAGCGTCTCGAGTGACGTCAAGAGGATATAGCTACATTTTTCAACCAACAAATCGATTATAATCTGTGATGCTCTGTTTAATTTCTCTGCAACGGTATTCAAACGCTATATTAATATTTCTATCAAAGCCTTTTCTCATTAATGCGAATTCAGGAAAGCAAAATGAAGCATTCAAATAGCAACGACTACGAATTTCAATAAAATTACATCTCTTTAAATAAAATGAAATAAAAAGAGTATTTAAAAAATGTGAATTTATTTGTTCAGTTTGAAAAAGTAATTTAATCAAGAAAGTGGTCTAATTTAGGTAATTGTTATTCAAATTTCGGACAGAATAATTGATATCGATTATCGATCTTTAATTAATAACGAAGAGTTTTAATTAACGTTTGGATGATGTTTTTTTTTTGTTTTTTAATTCTCGATAACATCATGTGCGTTTCAAGTTCGATACCATTTGCTTTTTCACGTGATTCGACCTTACAATAATTATTAATTATTACAGTGGTTATTTTCTCGCGTGTCGACGCTATGTCGCTGTCTCCACTCGTATTACTGCGTGCATCTATTAATTATGGTATTTTCTCGACGCGTTACATCATGAATAAATATTAACTCGTGTTCCAATCACTTAAATTCGACAAAAACGTCGTTAAAAATTGCCTTCGTCATTCACGTTCTATCGTACATTCCAAAAATGAACAATAGTGAAAATGTTACAAATAATTGTGCAAGAATACGATATATTGATGTGATCGAAATTTATTCATGTTTCTGTACAAAGAAAAATAGTAAAAAGAAAAAAAAATTTTAATTGATAAATTTATAAAATTAAATTCGATTCAATGCACTGAGAAAAGAAATTTGTTGAATCAACAACAAATTGTGGCGAACAAAGTGAAATTCGTTAACTCAACAAAAATTTGGTTAATTCAACCACATAATTTGCTGACTCAAATAAATATTGCTTGTTACGACGAAAATATTGTTGAATTAACAAATTTCATTCTGTTCGGAACAATTTATTGAAATAACACATTTATTTTGCCTAGATGAACTTTTTATTAGTCATTCATTTAACTAATGCTTAAAAAATAGTAAGAAAGTTATTTTCCTGTTAAATGCGTTATTTCAAGTGGATTAAATTTCCTTTTAATCGAAATCCCCATCAATAAATAATGCTTTCAATTAATAAAACGTTTCCTTCCCATGAGTTTGTATTCGCGACGAGTGGAGGTGTAAAAACAGCTTAGCGATAATATATTCGAGAGATGAATTAAAGATTGATACTGGGAACGAGATTGTGAGTAAAAAAAAAAAGTGAACGGACGAGATTATCGAACAAAGACGAGGTCGTGAGCTCCTTCCTGCCTCTTTCTCTCTCTATACCTCTCTCTTTCTCTCTATCTCTTTCTCTCTTTCTCTACACCTACAATCTTCTTGTACATGAGTATGTTTTGATGGCTCTGCTAAACGAGAATAAGGCCTAGACATATGAATATCAGGTTTGCACTCCTACTCCTCTGTTTATAGTATATAATAAAGAGGAATTTTACTATTCGAGACACAAATACATATGTATATATATTTCTATATCTACAGTGTATGAAAAGGAAAAAAATGGTGAGGAAAATTTCGTTGCTCGTTGAAGAGCGTAGAGAAGAGCCTGCAGGCAACAACGCAGCATCCTCGAAACACTGTAAAAATAGGGGGGCTGCTGCCTCAGGGCACTCTATTGTATAATCGATTTCTACGTCGCACAAAACCTCTCCGTAAGGTATATAAACTCGTGGTGCACGAACATAATCGTCAGGGTCAGCAGATGCTCCGAGCGAGAATGAGAGACGAAGATAACTCCTGTAACAATTTATAGTATATCGTAGACAGAACTCTCTCGTACTCAATGAAAATAACATAAATTACACACTCTATTGTTGCTTTGATTTTTCACATTAATTTATCAAAGTTTCAATACAATTTTTTGTTATTTGAATTTTTATTAGTCTTTTTCACGGGGCAATAAAATCAAAAATACCGAAAAATTATGTTCTTTATAATGATATAAAAAATTTGGTGGTCGATGGAATTAAGGCAGTTAGGCAGTGAAAATAGACCGAAAATGGGATAAAATTCAAATGGCATTTGTGAAGAACCGAAACAACATACATACATTTTATTTTTTGCAACGTTTTTATTGGAGTTTTGGCTATTAAATTAAGTGGTTGACGTTTCAAAAAAATACATATTTAAGGGAGATATGGGCGGATAAAGAAGACCATGCACTGCTCCCTCATTGCCACGATTCCGAGTAGCCGGTTGAAGTTTTCGGCAATTCCCAAACGCCATTCTCTTCAGGGGATGTTCCTCCACATACTGAACCAAAATTTTTTGAAAAAACATAAAAATTAAAAAAATGCCGGTTAAAATTTGAAAAACACCGAAAAACGGATGACATTTGTTGTCAAATTTTAGCCGCCATTTTTTTAATTTTTATGTTTTTTCAAAAATTTCCGGTTCGGTCTATGGAGAAACATCCCCTGAAGAGAATGGTGTTTGGGAATTGCCGAAAACTTCAACCGGCCACTCGGAATCGTGGCAATGAGGGAGCAGTGTACAATCTTCTTTATCCGCCCATATCTCCCTTAAATATTTATATTTTTAAAACGTCAACCACCGAATTTAATAGCCAAAACTCCAATAAAAACGTTGCAAAAAAGAAAATATATGTATGTTGTTTCGGTTATTCACAAATCCCATTTCAATTTATCCCATTTTCGGCCTATTTTCGCTACCTAGTCTCCTTAAAAAAATACGTGTTCTGGTTTTTTTGGAACTGCGTTTCTTTTTTTATATTTTCTATCTTGATTTTTAATTGAATTTTCATATATAGAGATTTTATTGTTTGAATTGTGTTTTTTTTTCTCATTCGCCTTTTGTTGGTTAATTGAAGAAAATTATAACGGAATTTTTACTCGATTCCGGCAGTTCTTTTCGTACACTTTTCAATATTTACCTCGTTTTTTTGTTCTCAGTATTTTTTTTTTATTACGTGTGCAACCACAAGCAAATATATTGAAATTCTCAGCTTCGCGAATGTGGGTAATATTGTTTCGGGACGTTGTTTTTTTCTTTTCTTTTTTTTCATTCTTTTTCTACCTCTTGTGCGCGACCTAAAAGTCACGCTTTTAGTATTACACAGGTTGTTTTTTCCAGCATTCGTATTTTTTGTTCTCCCTGAGTTTTGCTCCGTTTTACGATCTCTTCTTCGCTCGTTTTACACGAAACAATATATGTATACACGCGAGTACGAGTTCCCGGTACATAAAATAAAATGCTATGGAGTTGCTAAGCTTTGTCGGTTTGTTCGTTGTTCTTGCCAAGAGATCTTAACCACAAACGTGGCATAACTTGGATTTTGATATCTCACTCATAAATTTAGATGAAAGAAATAAAAATGAATAAAAAAATGTGTACAATTACCAGTAGTTAAAGTTCCTTAACTAAGAAAATCAACTTCGAGCTCTAAACAGTCTCGCATTCGCATAAATGCGAATAAAAATCGTGAGAAAAAAAGAATATATAAATGAAACCAGAAAAATGTGTGTACCGAGTATTCAAATCGAAAGTCGTACTATGAGAGCGTAAAATCGTGGCGAAACAGGTTTCCATGAGTGTTTAACCCAATTATAAACCGGTGTCGCTTGTCATCCGGTGCGGTTAAGGGAAAAAATAATAATTTATTGCGCATATACTTTGCCAGTCTATTAAACGAGCCCATAAATGCTATTTAAAGTGTCGAGGAAAAACAAAGATGGAAATATGTGCGTAATAATGAAGAAATAATGAATTTTCAAAATGTCTAGATAAATTGTGAGAGTTATTAGAATAATAATAATAATAATAATAATAATAATAATAATAATAATAATTGTTCGGAGACCGTCTATTAGTTGAATGCTAAAGGGTGTATCTAAATGGTCGTTAATTGACATTGACTGGGAAGCGAATGATAACGAGATCATAGCTCGTTTCACATTATTATATATTTATATATACATATAGTTTATTTTTGCTGCTCGCCCGGTTATGGCGTCACCACGTGCGAACCAGGTTGCAATATGCAAATTACACACATGGATCTCTCTCCTTCGCGTGTTCGCAATGGATCAGATGAGACTCAGGTCGTTGCGGAGAGTCCCCATTTACTAGAGCGATAATGATGTCACTTTTATTAGACTCATCGGGGTCGATCAATCTATCCTACCTACGAGACTTATTATATATAGTACTACATCACCATTACATAATACGAACCTGTGATTAATCGAGAACTTTCGACCTCGTCTATGTCTATCGATCGCTCTGATCAATTATTCGATGCAGGGAATAATGTACAATCTAAAAAATCAATCAAATTTTATTTATGATATTTATTCCATTTTTTAATCTCGTTATATTTTATCCGTATCCATTTATTTGAGTCAAAAATAAAGAGACTGCTCGTAGCATTCGAATTTAACAAAATTTTGCACCCATAAAAAAACATCTAGTCGATTCAATTAGGATCTAGTTGAATCAAATAAATTTTTTTCCTTGTCTCACGGCCAAATAGAGGTCTATTTAACTTTAAGAAATTATTTCTTTTTTATCACTATATTTTTTTATATTCTTAATTAATGAATAATTTAATATATGTATTAAAATCGGACATATTTTTATTTGAAGAATTGAATGAAGTGAAATAAAAATAATATTTGTATTATTATTTATAATATTTATAATATTAATTATACCATATTCAATTATGATATTATTTAATAACATTTTCATGAATCTACGACCCTGGGTAGGTACAAAATTTCACGTTCGTTTTCCTAGACATTGTCAGTCAGAATAATAGAATAATAGCAAAGTCCGTGGATTGAATGGTTGGTAGTATTGCATTAATCTCTCACATGCTTTCTTCTGTACACGGACCGAAAATGGCGGAATACTCATAACCAGTATACCTGTCGTATATCCATAGTTCAGTGATGGTTACAAACACAAAAACACACCTATACACTAATACACTTCTCCGTGGACGAAAAATGGCCGCTTTTGAGAAAACCTTAACTAATGCAATGCTACCGATTCACGGACCTTGGTACAATAGTACTCCTGTGGTTCCTGCAATTTATGCACATATAGAGCGCGATTCGTATGTGAGAAATGCCTCGACGCTCTGCGCCACTTGGTGGCCGAAGCAAGAAGCTTTAACGTGGATACTCGAATAAATGGACTCAAATAGCATTATCTATTTGATTTAAGAGTATGGATCAGTCACCTAACGCACTTCAAATTTTCGAAGTTGAAATTTTTCAACACGATTCGACCGATTACAAAAAAAAAAAAGTTTCAGTCCATGCAGGACGATGGCAAAAATGGGCCGAAACTTTTTTATCTCGATCGGATGAACGGCGCGGAAAAATGTCAGTTTCAAAATTTACAGCTATCTCTCTCGCACTCACGGTGGCGAGATACCGACTGAACCATACCCTTAAATACAGCGTTCTAGTCGAAAGGAATAAAAATTTCGATGATTGAAATTTTAAAAAATCGAATAAACGATCCTAGTAGATATAAATAGAATTTTTTTCTGGGTGTAAACATTTTCGTGAATTCACGTGTCCGTTCCCAATCGAGATTCTACAGATAATTTTTTTATTTTTTTTTATTTTTTTTAAGTTGTAATACATTCGTTTTGTAGGAGGTACGAGTTGCGAAATAACATCAAAGTCGAGGCGCGATGCACGTGCGAACTTTAGTGCATCGCGTTCCATCGATGGAAAACTTTTCTATTTGTATTCTAGTCTCGGGATTAACTTCCTCCACGGTGAAATAGGTAATCTGACATCCTGCGCAATGGGCAAGGTCACCCACCCACTAGTGCTAACCGTTAATTATCTATCGATTTATGGCAACGTATATACAGGCTCTCCTTTTTTAATTAACGTAATGGATTCGGTCGCGAAAAATCATCTTCGCAATAACAACAAATAATCATCTCATCACACCCAGAAAAAACATTTAGTTGATTCAACTAGGATACAGTTAACCCTAGCTACACACTATAACTTTTAGTATCTCACTTACACACTATCGGTCTATTGGACCGACGACTTTTATTGCTCTATAACATTGTAACAAACGCGTGTATTGAGGTTTAATTATAGTGAAATCGAAACACCGGACTCCGACCAAGCCCGAGAAGCAATCAGTAAAGCCAAAAAGTCGTTTGATAAAAAGTTATAACGTTTATGAAAAGGTGTATGACGAAGAAAAGGTGAAAATATAATGTTGCTGTCGGTCCATTGGACCTCGTAGTGTGTAGCTAGGGTTAATCTTTTCATGCACGAATTCTTCTGTGCAACCAATTGTTTTGATAATACCTGGATATGAAGTTTTCGGCGTCCCTGATAACGAATCTGGAATCAGATTTTCGAAATTCAAGATGGCGGATCCAATATGACGGAGCAAAAAATTTAAAATATTGCCCTTGCTTTGAAATTTTGTATACGGGGGTTTTTGGAGTCGTTGATAACGAATTTGGAATCAGATTTTCGAAATTCAAGATGGCGGATCCAATATGGCGGAGCCAAAAATTTAAAATATTGCCCTTGCTTTGAAATTTTGTAGACAGGGGTTTTTGGGGTCGCTGATAACGAATCTGGAATCAAATTTTCAAAATTCAAGATGGTGGATCCAATATGGCGGAGGAAAAAATTTTAAATATTGCCCTTGCTTTGAAATTTTGTATACGGGGGTTTTTGGGGTCGCTGATAACGAATCTGGAATCAAATTTTCAAAATTCAAGATGGTGGATCCAATATGGCGGAGCAAAATATTAAAAATATCACTCTAGCTTTGAAATTTTGTATATGAGGGTTTCTGGGGTCGCGGATAACGAATCTGGAATCAAATTTTCAAAATTCAAGATGGTGGATCCAATATGGCGGACCAAAATATTAAAAATATCACTCTAGCTTTGAAATGTTGTATATGATGGTTTTTGGGATACCATATTCAATCCGCCATCTTGAATTTTGAAAATTGAATTTCGGATTTGTAATCAGTGAACCCAAAAACTCCTACGTACAAAATTTCTAAGCAAAGTGACGCTACTTTGGTTCCCGCAATTTATGCACATCCAGAGCGGAATTCGTATGTGAGAAATGCCTCGACGCTTGGCGCCACGTGGTGGCCGAAGCAAGAAGCTTTAACGTGGGTACTCGAATAAGCAAACCCAAATAGCATGATTAGTGATACAGTGATGCGAAGCGGTCACACGGTTGGTCATTTGACGGTCACAGAAGTGTCAAATGACCGATCAAAAAATGACCGATTTTGTGACGAGGCACGTTCGGGCGCTTGGCCCTGGCGATCGCTTTTCTCAAAGCACAAAATATTCAAAATGTTTGAACTAAGCAGATTATTTAAAATATTTGTGCAAACAAAATACAAATGTAATCGGTGCATTGCAAAAAGTAAAATGATTTTAAATACGTAACGTTTGACTCGCTTATGTATACAGGTATGCATTAAAAAAAAATCGAATAAACGATCTAAATAGAATTTTTCTGGGAGCATTTACTATTGAAATCGAATTAATCAAAAAAAAATAATTTGTAATCAATTTATAACGATAACAACGATAATAAAAATTATTTTTATCTTTCGAAAACATGAAAAAAATGACGTTTCAACATTTTCAAAATGTATCAAATTTATTCGTCCATCGCTCTTTTTTTAAAATTTTCAGAATTTTTAATATTTTTTTCTTCGATCATACTTTTGTTTTTTTTTGATCGAGAAATTCGATCTCTGATAATGCTCCGATAAGCAATAAATTATAACAAACATTAAGGACACAAAGTAAAACTTTTACCAATGTAAATAGTCAATTGCTCTATTTTTTAATTTTTTTTTCTTCACTTCCGTATCACCTGCCGTTTGATTAACTAGCGGCTTCTATTCCAATTACCATTTATTTAACCGATATACATACAATCCCACGTGGAATCTCTCAATTCTCTATCGTTGCTTCGAATCTAAGTAGTAGCTTTTACATATTCTTTGCCCTCGACCGCGCTCGTTTATCTCTCTCATTCTCGAGGCTTATGTCTCAGTGTATTTGTATGTAACGCATGGTTTCCTAGGTTTGCCATTAACCCCGATAATGGACGGGTATAAATTTCTGAAAACCGATGATCGTACTGCGGTCAATTATTCAAAGTAAATGGTGCTTATTGTCCAAGGATCCTACTGTTGTTCTCAGTTGCTTTTCGAATTCCCTTGAGAAACGAGAAAAATCTATTTTCTATACGATTTATTACGTTTTCTTATTTTATTCAGAATTTCGATCTTTTTGTTCGAATTTGTGATTCTAATTTTCTTATTTTCAATATGATTCATAAATTCAATAAAAGAATACAATTTAATATGTTTTTTAAATTTATTTTTATCAGAAAAATCGTTTTTTATGAAAGAAAACACGAAAAATGTGATTTTTTTAAATTAATCATAAATTTTTGTTTCAAATGATTTTCTTATAATTCTGACTATTTTTAGCTGCACACGATTTGAATTCCCTGAAAAGCATCATTGATATGAATTCGAGTCAATGTTTGTCATAATTATTTCTGGGATAAGCGTACGTGACTTTGTGACCAAACAATAAACTCGACTGAATTTTTTTTTGCTTACGAATAATTTTGAATTCCTTGAAAAAAAAAAATATCGCCTATGTTATGGAGGTTTTGTTTGATTGCTTTTTTTTTTTAATGCTGTGAAGACGAATAAAAGAAAAAATAATCATTGTTACAATGAGCTCGACTTCCGATCCCTGGACAAAAGTGTCTGGCGACGAGAGAGACGTGCCCAAAATTTGCGACTCAGCTCAAAGACAAATGACCTCGCGAACCGTAAACAAAGAAATGTGCAAGTATCGCGAAAGTGTCAACGAAGATGAGAAAACAAAGAAAGTTAAGTTTCGGAACAGAAAAAAGTGTTTTGCACAGGGGATAGAAAAGAGCACGTTGTTTACATGACTAAAAACGAACCGTCTGGACGGCAGACATTGTTCATTTCGTTGACACTCGTAGTTTCTCTCTTATTCGTGAAAAATGTATTTAGGAAAAGCGTCAAAAATATGCGAAAGAAATGAGGAAAAAAAATGAATAATGAACGAGTCTCTTTTTTGCTTATGTCTCGTCAACTATTATTATTTTTCCAAGACTGTGTACGTTCGAAGAAACGAGTGAAAGGATCGAGCTAGTAGTACGACTCGAGGTGCGGGTCGACGCTCCCGAGACTCGAAAATATCAACAATTTTTTTTTTTTTCTTGCGAAATTTCATTCTTCTATTTTACTACACAAAAAGCCAAAGATCGAAACCATTTTTTCTCCAGAGTAAAATTCAATCATTCAGAAAAAAAAAGTTCAATCGGTATTCGATCAAAAATTCTTGAGCTATGGACTGAAATTGAAATTTGCATCATTGCGGTGCAACGAAATTTGCTTGGTTTTATCGATGCCAACAATTTCTAGGCGATTTTCAAAGCTTTCAGGAAAATTGCAAAATTTATTTTGTGTTATTGGATGAATAACAAATTGATGAATGAATAATCAAAAAAAAAATTTCCAATAAAATTTTACAATAAAATAGAAAACACCCTTAATCAATTAGAAAAAAAAAAGAAAAATCAAGTTTCATCCATCAGTTCGATACGAACGACTTGAAAAACATTTTGATTCAAGGGTCCTGCAGGGTTGTCAATATTCTTTGGTGTCATTTCTTGAATATGATATTAGTTGACCCGCAGTTTTATATAATTGTGACGATACGCGTATTTCTTCTTCCCTCGTCAACCCTCTTCCATCCTACACAGAAAAACGCGCGTGTATACAAACAGGTAGGAAAAACTTAGAGGGGTGAAATGTTAGTGTGTATATCGGAATAAAGTCTGCACGACGCTCGAGGACGAACCGGCGCCGGATAGTCGGAACGAACAAACTGTAACTGCAACCGCGTATAGTATATACAACGGTTTAAGTACGAAGCCGATCAATCGGCTACTTTGAGAAAAGAAGAGTGGAATGCAGGAAACACCGACGAATTATTGCTAGATCGAAGAGAAAAAAAATGCAAATCTAAGTGAATTGTGAGGTTTTTTTTATTAATCTTGTTTGTTTTAGCCTTGTCAGACAATTGAGGCTATATTTTTCTTTCACGATTCTAATGAGGTCGTTGGCAAGTGGTGCAAATGGAACTCTGAAAAAATGATTTTCACTGTTGTAGAATTTATTAAAAAATTACTTTTTTTTTTCAAATATTTTTTCAGAGTTTATTTCATCGTAAATTATTTTTATTATCGTTCAGCCTTTTTAATGTAATTTTCCATTTATTTCGATTCATATTATTGCTGACTAAAGTACATTAAACTTTTGTCGTACAAATGTGCGACAGGATTTTTATTTTTTATTGTTCCCTCAATTATTTTTACTTTTAAAACGATTATGTTTTTTTTTTGCATGTCGACAAATACTTACGAGAGTATTGACCTTTTACTTAAAACACGAGTAGTTCTCGACATTTTGCTCGAACGAAATGCAAATGTTTCGCATTTAAGAAAGGCCTGTCGTAATACAATTTGTTTTTATTATTGCGTGTTTTGCTTTTCGTTTGTTTCGTCATTCGTAAAGATCGAGGGACTCATTGATTTGTTTATTATGGTAAAATGAAAAGGGGAAAGTGGAGGGCAGGGGCGTTTCAAGAGGTTCGGTAGACCACCAATGATATAATTTGAGTTTACACAGCGGTGAAGTTTACATAATTGATAAACGTAAATATACACGTACCTCTTTCGTCGACTTCGCTAGAGTTTGCAAGTCTCTTTGGTATTTTAAAGGGAATTTTTATATTCGACTGCCTTATTGCGTTTGAAATTTTTTTGTTTTTTTAAACGATCAATTGAAGGATTTGATCTGTGATATTGAGAATAATATTTCATTCAATCAGTGTTTTTTAATGAAGAATAACTTTTTTTTAATTAAAAAAAAATTCAAATAAATTTTTCAATCTTTTTTCCCTCGATTTAACCCACGAAAGTTCGAAAAAAATTTTATAATTTTTGCCGAGGAATAGTGGGCTAAAAATTTACAAGAAAAGTTACAGTAAAAAAAATTGAATAATTACGAAAATTGTTTTTTTTTGTTGGAATTTATTTTATTGCTTCTTCCGACGTTGGCTGAAATGGAAAATTCCGTGAATGAACGACGATTAATGAAAATACTGTCAGACATGAAGACACGGATAATTGTTAGGGAATTTGGAGATTTTAGGGCTTTTCGAATTTCGAGTTTGGTGTCTGGGGAAGGAAGAGAATGAAAGTGGGTCATGGGAATCGATATCCGGCGACACACAACTACGTTTGATATTACACGTCAGAGGGGGATCAGATTCATCGGGTTGTGTCTCGTATACGACCCTTTATCGATGACCTTCATCGTTGTGCGTATTTCATAATCGTTGATTAAATTTCAAGCAACTTAAGGCCAAGGGTAAGGAATCAGGAATTCCCAAAAATAATCTCTTACAAAAGAAAATCTTTGACAATTTACCGGATCACAAAATGATCAAAAAATTTCAAAAATTTTCAAAGGCTATAATATTTAATTTATGAGAAAAGTATCCATTGAAAAAAAAAATGACAAAAAATTATTTTTATTTGAACGTAAATTGCAAAATTTTATCAAATTTTTCATTCTATTTTCACTAACCATATAATCAATCCAAATTTCGTTATAAAAAATTCTTCGTTGTTTGAAATATTTGCAAAAACTCGTGAAATAATTTTGAAACGGTTAAATGAATATTCGATTTAAATTTTATTGATGATAAATATGATTAAATTTTGGATAAAAATCGTTCGTCTTTGATCTTTACGAGATGAGTCATAATCGTACGATTCTTGGGTTTCCTGACACGACGAAGGGTTACGCACGAAGGGAGTGCCTAATCTTTTCGTCTAATTTCGCTCAATTAGCTCCGTCACAGTGGAATTTTGCCAAGTCTTGGCTTATTCGTTTTCAGCCTCTTATGAATTCTCGGGGACGAGCTCGGGGATAATAAAATGTTCGAGTGAGTAACAACACTTGTAATTGTAAAAACCCTTGGAGAAACTTTACGCACCCTTTTTTCATCCCGGTTCCCATGCAAGGTTTGCTCGAGGAAAAACGGATAAGGAACGAAAGAGAGAGGGGGGGGGGGAGAGGGAGAGGGAGAGAGAGAGAGAGAGAGAGGGAGGGGGGGAGAGAGAGAGAGAGAGAGAGAGAGAGAGAGAGAGAGAGAGAGAGAGAGAGAGAGAGAGAGAGGGAGGGAGGGAGGGAGGGAGAGAGAGACGGAAAACGGAAATGACAAATTCCCGGCAATCTCGCTCAGTTGTCCTGGTATTTGGACAACCGGAGAACATCGAGAGTTATTAAAATTCTGCAACGGTATTGCTCGTAATTTTAAACAGGACTTTTATCGTACTTCATTTACGTACTTCGTAAGACTTTGTTTTTGGTTCAACCGCAAACTGTCAAGATTTTCTTGTAAATTATTACTTCCCTACATATTTCTCCCAAATTCCAAAAATGCAATCTTTTATCGTCACCCTTCTATGATTCAAAGTTTTATACAAAACGCTGTAATCGAAAAAATCCATTGTTTCAATTTAGCAAATAAAAAAAAAATATCGTTCTATGAAAATGACGATGAAATGGCCAAAAGTATTCGGAAAATTCTAAAAATTGTAATCTAATTAATTTTCTTATCAATATGAACATCCTTTTATGGGGAATTAACGTTTTTTTTATAAAAGCCACAAAAAGTTAATTGTATATTTCGTAAATACTAAAAAAAACACTTGTAATGTTCGATAAGTTCAAATATTATATTTAATTTGTTTGTTTCGAAGAAAAATAGAATTTTCATTTCGTCTCATAGTAACGAAAATGTTGCTGAGGCAAAATTTAGCCCAGTAACCACAAGTGTTCCCCCTCCAGCACCAAAATTGACCCGGCAATTTAGCTTCAAAACGAGAATACCGATAACAGCCTCGACGACATTTCGATATTTGGAAAAATCTTTCAAAAATAATTCTCGAAAGTTATCCTATCAATTCGTTGTCCATTCAAAGTTCCAAAAACACAAAAAATTCTTAACAATCGTGAAAGACGAAAGTAAAAAAAAACACATAAATCAATACGAATACTCACGTCGTTAAAATTCTCGTTCGTTCAATTTAATCCAAAAGAATTCACGTGAATAGATCGTCAATACAGTGCAGTATACTTTGTTTCACAAAATATCATTCGAGACGAATGTCATTTTAACAAAAATAAAAAACAACAAGCCGGTTGGTTTTTTTGTATTTCGATTTCGAATAAAATCTTCGTTTTCTTTCCAATTCGCGAAATTTAATAAAAAACCATTGATTTTTTTGCTGTGTGACAATCGTTGGAATTGAATGAAGAAATCACAATGCAGCGGTGCACGAAATAAACGATAATGAATTTCGTAATCGGAATTAACATTTAAAAAAAGTGTGAGTTACGCTATCGTCCCGAAGATCGGAAGAAAATTGCACGCGCACGCAGGAGAGAAGGATCGACACTGAACGAGGCGGCGAGCGCGCAAAGCCGAATAACTGACGCCACACGGTGTGCGCGCCTCCTAGGCTCTAGGTCCCGACCGTTATCCATGTCCCTCTCTCTCTCTCTTTCTCTCTCCCCCTCCCTCTCCCTCTCTCTTTCTTTCTCTCTTTCTCTTTCCCATTCCCGGCTCGAACTTCTGTTCTCTCTCTCTCCTCAACTCGTAATATCAGCCAGTCTCCCCACCTCGTTCCATCTCGCTCTTTCACCCTTGTGGCACGGGCTAAGCTCCCCTCTTTTATCTTTCTCACTCACACTCCTATCCGTTGTATCACATCAAAGGAATACAGTGATTGGCACACCTGTACGCGAGACCGGAGAAAATTTTAGTTGGCGCACCTGTTCTCTCTCTCTCTCCCTTTTTTCCTTACACCCTACGGTGCTGCCGTTTAGGCACTTTGAGCTTGAGTATTGTACTAACCTCCGGAATATCTGAAAGTAGCTGTTTTATACTTGTGCCATAGGTTTTTAGTCCTGCAGGTTTGCAGCGACGGGAATTTGTACTTAAATTTTCATTCCGTTCAATTTTGTGCTTGGTTTTTAGCCCTTTCAATTTTATGCATTTTTAGTCCTTTCAGTTTTCGCTTAAGAGTATGGATCAGTCACCTAACCTCACCTCGAATTTTCGAAGTTGAAATTCTTCGATACGGTTTAACCGATTACAAAAAAGCTCTGTCAGTCCACGCAGGACGATGGAAAAAATGGGCTGACAGGGCCTTTTGTAATCGGTCAAACCGTGTCGAAGAATTTCACTTTCGAAATTTGCAGCTATCTCTCTTGCACTCACGGTGGCGAGATACCGACTGACCCATACTCTTAAGGTAGATCGGTGACGGCTACGTGATCTTTGTGGTATCTATTGTAGATCAAAGTTTGCAAATGCAAAACTGACTTTAAAATGATGATTTTATTATTTTAGAAATATAAACAGCGGAGAATGGATATTTTTATATGATTTTATTGTTAAAAAAATGTTTAATAGTTGAAATTTGACGAGCGTAGTGGATTGTAAAACGCGTCACGGCCGGTACTGTCGTCTACCGAAATCGTCAGTTTTGTTTACAACCTACGTAGTGTATTTACACAAAGAAATTACGCAACGGCAGAGAGATTTTGCTGGTTTACCTATCACTGTTAATTCCATCGATATTTATATCAAATACGGTAAAAACATTCGAGAACAGGAAAGAAAAAGACAGTCAAATTGGCAAACTGTCACGTTTGGAGGCACGTGCTAGCAGACGCCGAATACAGAGTTGCTAAGCGCTCGCGTCTTTCCCGTGTCATTCCTGTGCAAATCTCAATCATTTTATAACGAATACTTTTTTTATTTTTCAGTCAATTTTTAACGGTAACCTCCAAAAACCCAAGCACTTTTATATTCAGGAATATTCGCGGAATACAGTGATCAATTTTTTATTACGAAATCTTGGAAATACCGAATGTAAAAATTCAATAAGTCTTGACGTGCATACAATTTTTATATGCTAGTAGGGTTACGTCTCTGGAAACAGTCGATGTTTACGAATTAAGGTGATTTATCAATTGCATGAGTGGGGGGTCGATAACTGAAAAGTAGATACACGTTTTTCTCGGACACGCTTGATATTTCGAGAAAACGGAGAGTTACACGTTATTTTCTTCTTATCAGAGAACAACGTGTAACTCTTCGTTTTCTCGAAATATCAAGTGCGTCCGAGAAAACCGCGTATCTACTTTTCAGTTATCGACCCCCCACTCATCCAACTGATAGATCACCTTAAGGTAAAATAGCTGATGCGGACTAGTCAATTGAGGCGCTGCATGTAACCAATATTAAATTTCCATTAACCATGACCAATAACAGATTTTTTCATCGAATTAGAACGTGTTTCAAAAACAAAATAATTTTTCTTTTTTCATATTGAGAAATTACAATTGTATTTTTATTAATACCCGAACTGTGTATAAAATCGTGAATTGGCCCACGTATTATCGGTTCTGCCAACGTGTAGACTTTGAATTTTACGAACACTAATTTATATTAAAAACTGATCAAATCTATGCAATTCAATTTTTTGTGATAGATAATTATATAATCAAATACGTAGATCTACAAAAATATATTTTTTTTTATTATAAAAATTATTTTTTCCCAATGTTCAATTTGTGCAATACACTTGGCAGCGTCGCAGATTCAGCTCACGGGTGTTATAACCTAACTTTTCAATGATCTTTTTCTGTCAATTTGGTGTTTACAAGTTTCAAGTGAATGTTTTTGCGCGAAATATGTCAACAAAGAGCGAAAAACTTCGATACAACGGACGTTTTGTTAAAAAAAAAAAAAAAAATCAAACTGGAAGGAGAATGTTTCAAAACCTCTAATTATTTGGGCAGCATATATGCGCAACTATCATTTAACTCGGCGCGGATCATAGGGGTCATTTTCAACCCATAAATCCAACAAAAATCATATGATCCACGCAGGGTTAATTATGTATATGATGCATATAAACATTTTTTCTTCAAATGGTAATACGGGAATATAAAAGTCAGTAAAGTAGAACTCATTGAGATTGACGAATCACGATGGGACGTTGTCAAGTCTTTTACCTCCAAAGCTCAAATTTCGTTCAAGGTTACGATATGTTCGCAACAAAATTCGAATATCTCTCAAAATACGTGGTTAATCTTGTAATTTTTACGGAATTTCATTCAGTAGACTTAACTTTATTGTTACAATCAATTTCAAACGTGAAAGTTATCGGGAACATTAATTTTTCATCAATTATATTTGGGAGGCTATATCGCAGCCACAAAAACGCGTGTTAAATCCTCGAAAATAAAACATTTTTCTTCTCAGAAACTACTTGGTGAATCTTCATGAAATTTTAACATCGTTTTTATAACAATGGAAACAATGTTATCAATTTTTTTGAGGTCTCAAAGTTATAAATTTTACCGTGATCAAATTACCTTAATTACTACCAAACTACATGCTAAATAGCGTTCAAGTTGCAAATATCAATTCATCCCGTATTTATGTGTAACTACAAAAATTGTCAGCTCTTCATCTTGGATGACTCAAATTCATCGATCTGCCTTAAGTTTTTAAACCTTTCAATTTTATGCTTAGGTTTTTAGTCTTTTCAATTTCATGCTTGATATTTAGTCCTTTCAATTTTGTGCTTGGTTTTAGTCCTTTCAATTTTGTGCATTTTTACTCCTTTTAATTTTCGCTTAAGTTTTTAGACCTTTCAATTTTATGCTTAGGTTTTTAGTCCTTTCAATTTTGTGCATTTTTACTCCTTTTAATTTTCGCTTAAGTTTTTACACCTTTCAATTTTATGCTTGGTTTTTAATCCTTTCAATTTTATACTTGGTTTATAGACCTTTCAATTTTGTGCTTGGTTTTTAGTCCTTTCAATGTTGTGCTTAGGTTTTTAGTCCTTTCAATGTTCTGCTTGGTTTTTAGTCCTTTCAATTTTGTCCTTAGGTTTTTAGCTCTTTCAATTTTGGACTCAGGTTATTAGTTCCTTCAATTTTGTGCTTAGATTTTCAATCCTTTCAATTTTGTGTTAAGATTTTTAGTCCTGCAGATTTTGAGCGACTGTAATTTGTATTCAGATATTATTTCTGATCGGACTCAATCCTGATTCTCGCCGGTGCTGCCATTTAGGCACTTTATGGTTAAGTATTGTACTAAACTAACTTAAAACACCTGAGTGCAGCATTTCAAAACTTTTCATTCAATTTTTGTACTTAGGTTTTCAGTGCCGCAGCTTTTTAGCATCTCGTGTTCACGTTTGGGTTTTATTTCTGTTTTGACTCGAGTTTTTCAATGACGAATTTCGTCTTTTTTGTTTAAGTTTTATTAAACTGCCATTGGCGAATGGTGGGCACTTGTTGGCGAATTTCTACACCAACTTAAACCTACGATTATTTCAACTCACTTCTAAGTTTGCCATTTCTTCTCCCTTTGTCCAAGTTGCCAATTTTTTAACGTGCTAATTTCTCCTCATTTCTCTAGGCTTGCCATTTTCATTCTTCGTAGATTTCCATTTTTTCTAAATCCCCTAAGTTTCCTTTATAAATGTTAAACAAAGTTTCCAAGTTCTATCATCTTTTGCCAATTTGCAATTCTTCTAGGTTGGTCAATTCAATCATTACTACGATTTCTTCATTCTTTTTCAACAGATTTTCAACTTTCCTAAGTATTGCGCGTCTTTAGGGTTGTTGCAAGTGGTTTAGTGGCCAATAACCGCGTTGACTTAGTGGGAACCACCAGTCCAAATCGTAAGAATTCCCCCTCCGAGTAAATTCGAGGCGCACACGCGCTCTGACGCGTATCTACGAGCACGAAAGACTTTGGTTGTGCTCTTGGGCACCGGTACACACGACGATGCCAGAGCAGCAGCAATGTTGTTGGTCGCTGTAGCGGAGAGCGCACGTTTTGCGAACGCTATGAAGGAGAGAGAACCCGCCGGTTTGGCCAGCTGCCGGTTGTTTAGGGAAAGAGAGAGAGAGAGCGAGAAGTGTCGTGGAGGTGGAGGAGGAAGAAAAAGAAGAGGAGGGGTTGCGGAGGGGTGAAACGACGCGGAGTTCCTGCTGTTCTTGCTCTTTCTCCCCTCTCGGACGATCCTTCTCTTTCTCGCACTCTCATGGCCTATCGACCCCTCCCAACCGGGATGACACATCCTCCAATGCGAACCTCCAAAAGGATTACGTCACGTTGGGTATATTATTGACGTGAGCAGTCGGACCAGCCGGCAGGAGCAACCTCGGCTTTTCTCCTCGATCTCTTCCACCGCCTGATTCGCTCTCTTTTTTCTCTCATCATTTCTTTCTCTTCATCCCTCAAAGAAACTCCGTGATCTACGTCTTTTCTCAAAAACACATACACACACATAGCCACATATATAGTTTTCTTCTCAATCGCACGTCCCTTGGGCTGCCACGTTCGGATTCACCCTCATTCTATCTTTCCCTGCCCCAACTCGCGTCAAACGATCGCCTGACTCGTTTTTTGCTGTTTCTAGGAGAAATGATGCAGTCATTGGCACGTATGCAATTTTCTTAGTCTCTGATCCCAGCTACTGTTATATTGCTAATCATTGTATCGTCTTCGTCAGGAATTTGAACTTGCCATCCCGTCCTTCAATCCTCTTGATCAATTTATACACGAAAGCTACTGCGGCACTGTGTCGTAACTTAAATTATGGCCCATGTAGCCATACGTATACATGCACGTTAAATGCAGGTGAGATTAAATATATGTATAACAGAGGCAAACACGTTGCCCTGGAAATCAAGGTTTCATGGGACCATGTACCAGGCAGCCAGGTCGTTAGGGGTTGCAAGGGCAAGGGTGCTCACTGGAAACGTCTGTATCTATGGCTGCACTATATACATCACTTCCCCTCACTTTCTTCATTCCTTCTCTCCCCTGTATCGACCAACTGCGGGGCTTTATACCAGCACTGCTTCTCTCTCAACCTATAACCAGACTTCGATCCTTCCTACCTGAATTTCACTGCAAACTCTCACCCTCTTCGATGGGAGCTCGATTCGTGCCCGAATTTTCTACAAATTCCCGCCATCGGGTCACCTCAAATGGTACAAAAAAAGACTCGTTTATCCATGGCTTTTTTGGGACGTGAAAAAATGGCACTATGGCAGGAGTTTCAGCGGAAGTTAAAAAGTTATTTTTATTATGTTTCTTGTTATGATTTTTTTTTTTTAATTTTTTTTGCATACATTGTTGTGTCTTTGGGGATTTTCTTTGTTCGAAGGCGCCAGGAGCCTGCTACTAAATCACGAGATCATTTTAAGTAGCGATCCTTTGTTCACGAGAGCCTCCTTAGAAAAGAGAAAAAAGAAAAGCCACTCTCTCTTCGAGATCTACTTTGGTCACACGTACGACAAAAATATTCCTCGTGTAAATGACGCCTCTCTACTCCTCCCTTTAAGACCCTCATCGATCCGTACTTTTCTCTATTCCCCGAGGATATTCTCGCAAAAAATTGGAAAACTTTTAGCCTCACAATGGACCTGCATGCGAGCCTAGGAGCGAACTAGTGACCATGAGAATTATCGGAACATTTAGAAATTCTGTTCGAACGTTTTTCGTCTAAATTCAAAAGTTTCTCTGATGATTTTGGAATAAAAAATTAAAATTCGACTGGAAACTTTATTTTTTATCGCTTAATCAAATCCCAGATAATCCAGGAACTAATTAAACAAACGCCAAAATGTTGGATCCACGCGTCATCAAATTATTCAATTTGAAGGCCCTTTTATAGTTGTCTCGAATCATCGGGATTTTTGGCCAATATTTTTATTATCCCGGATTGCGTCAGCGTGACCAAACAACTATAATAGCATAATATTACCACGAAATAATCTAGTCGTCGCTCAATTGATAGTTCGGGAACAAAAATTCGTATCCAGTCATTAACTTGTTTTTGTATTCACGTTTGGTTCTTGACCTTAATCTATTATTTGGCACCCTCTCGGAAATAACTCTGAGGTTCAATTACCATTCTTTGAATACATTTTATTACTCAATTAAAGCCCCAATAATTAGCAAAACTTCTGGTCTTTTTTTTTTAACAGAGATAAACACTAATAAACGAGACTTTTTGTTTCTACTACTTTTCGTCATTAATTAAAAATTGAATGAAATTATTGTCGAACGAAAAATTGCGTTACCCGCAAAATTGCTTGTTTCCTTTCTCCTGAAATAAAAAAATTGTGTTTTTACCCCTGTCTCAAAATCTCTGCTTTTCAATGTCGATCTACTACAGAATAAAGAAAAGGAAGGAGAGAGAGAGAAAACGTATGATCATCGAATTAAATTTCCTTCTAAAGTAACGAACCAACGAGATCCATTTTTTGCGTTGCACGACCCGTGAACCTGCATTAATGCACGCTCACCGAGGGCGTTAATTGGAGAAAGGTCACGACTCCGCAGATGTGACGAAAGTTAAAAACGTATAGATGTGTGTAGGGAACGTGCGCGAAAGCAGAAAGACATCCTTGAGGCCCGAACCTCGTCATACTCGTTGGTCAGTGACGTTATGACGAATTGTACATTATAGAGAGATATACGTCATCGTGAAAATTAAACGCCTCTGCGGTCCAAGAAGTATGAATCCTTGAGCGACGAACAAGAGAGAGAGAGAGAGGGAGGAAGAAAGAGAGAGAGAGGCGAATTGTCAAAGATCGTAGAATCCATGTATGAGACATTGGCAACATTGAGTAGAACGATTCTCGGACACGCGTACGTTAAAAAAAAAAAAGGAAGAGAGAAGCAGAGAAGGGAGTTTTGGTAGGGCATGAGTTTAACGGATCGTCGAGACTACTCGTGGCGTCAGCCAATTGATAACGTCGACGACGGTCACTTGTCATCCATTCATGCGAATCATTTCTTCGATCTTGTATCGCTGTACATTTTTTTACACACTTTTACATACGGGAAATAACGATCGAAGATATAATCGTTGTTACAGCTTCTTTCGTATGTAATTTTTATTACCCAAGCACGTGCCTTCGCAATTTAGTGCTCATGTTATCATTAGAATTCCTTTTGAGTCTTTCTGAAAGTACAGAAAAATAAAACAGAACAGATTCACCCACCGAGAATTAATTATTGGGTTTTAAACTTAAATCCCGCTGTTTTTCAATAAAAAACAAGAAAAATTATTTATAGTTTACGGTACATTCTATTTTATTCGAAGTATTGTCCTTCAGAAGCTACGACCTTTTTCCATCTGTCACGCAACAAATCGATTCCATGCCAAAATAGAAGTCGTTGCTTTTTAAGGCGATCCATTCATCGATCCATTTTTTTATATCTTCAAAAGACTCGAAATCCTGTGATGACAAATAAAATCATTCTGAATCGCTCGAAACAAATGATAATCAGACGGTGCTATGTCCGGTGAATACGATGAGTGAGGTAAGACTTCCCAGCAGTTCATGTCCTTTATATACTTTTTTATGGTTTCTGCTACATGTGGCCGAACATTGTCATAGAGCAAAATTAGTTTGTTATGACGTTTGGCGTACTCAGGCCGCTTTTTTTTTTCAATTCCTGATTTAGTTTCATTAATTGTTGTTTATAGCGAACAGCTGTGATCGTTTCACCCAGTTTCAGCATCTCGTGGTACGCCATACCTTCTTGATCTCACCAAACACACAGTATCACCTTTTGAGCATGAATACAGTGCGACCTCGATGTTTTTCCATTCCCCTTAATTCTTGTCCCCACTCTACTTTGTCTCGCCAAAGGGAATAGTGGCTATGGGCGTTGCTATCCCTACTACACTCGTCCGACACGCTGCCGCGCAGGCACTACGCCAACATAACCTCAAACTCTAAGAGTAAAAATAAGTATGCGCATGCTCGCAGCATTTCATACCTCCTCACAACATTTAAGTCACACCTCTCAGCTGAACCTCGATTTTTTACCAGTCCTCTCCCCAAGCGGTAGAAAATCGAGGCCGCAATGTATTACGTTTCGGCGTTGATGCCCTTGATGGGCCTCACTGACGTGAAAAGCCAATTTTGTTGAAGCAGTTAAATATTTTGTTAGATACGTTCAACAAAACTATTTCGTTTAGGCAACAAAATATTTTATTCTTTCAGCGAAGTTTCGTTTCAGTTGCACGAAGTTTTGTTGAAATATTGAAAATTTGGTTGCTCGGACAAAATAATTTTGTTGAATACGTCCAACAAAATATTTGAATATTTCAACAAAATTGGGTTTACAGTGCTGATTCACCTGGCAGTGCCCATGCTTTTTTTCGTTTGGGATTTTCATAATAAACCCTTTTCTCATCGCCAGTCACGATTCGATGTAAAAAGGACTTCCTTTCGCATCTGTCAAGCAGCAATTCACACCATCGTTTTTCGAGTTGTCTCTCGTTTAATTGATATGGTAACCAATTTCCCGCTTTTTCAACCAGTCCAAGATTATGTAAACGTTTGCTATTAGCCATTTCAGTAACTTTTAATGTATCAGACAATTCTTTAAGGGTCTGACATCGATCTTCATTGAGCAAGGCCTCCGATTCTTCATCTTCAAGTTTTTTCGGCTGTCCTGCACGTTCTTTGTCTTTAAGGTTAAAATCGCCACTTTTAAATCGTATAAACCAATCTTTGCGCGTTGTCTCAGATAAAGCGTGTTCACCATAAGATTCTTGAAGCAAGCGATTACTTTCAGCGGCATTTTTTCTTACATTGAAGCAAAAAAGCAAAGCTTCCCGCATATGCTGTTTCGTTGGTTCAAAACCTGACATTTTCGATATTATAAAAAAGTAGTGTGTACAAGTGAATTCACTCTCGAATACTGAATATTTTAGGTTATGTTCAATACTTCAATACAGTATAGTTTTAGTGTTACTTCTATGAAAATAATACTAGTTAAGTCATATAAAACAACAGCGGGAATTAAGTTTAAAACCCAATACACTTTTTTTTATTTCTTTTATTTAATAATTCAAGAAAAATTTACTTGTTGTAGCAAACTGATAAAAAGATGGGATCGTAAATTAATTTGGAGGTAATTGCAAGTGACTAAATTATGATTTATGGCCAGGGCTTCTGACGTCAAACCAGAGATTTTTTATCGTGAAATTTCGCACTTATTTATTAGAGTTCAAAAATAATTGGAAAAATCGATTTTTTTTATATTATACATTTGAATAAACACATTTTTTGATACAAAATGTTTGAAAGATAGTTTTTGAGAAAAATAATTAAAAGAAAAAACGAAGAGTCGTTAATTTTTAAATAAATAGTTTTTTTTGCGATGTATCAAAGTCTAGATCTTCCATTGACTTGGCTCTTTGTCTTATCTCTTTTCCTATACTCCTCCATCGTTATTCTACTCGAAAGTTTCTCTACTCCATCCTTTTTTCTTCTCCTCTTTCATCTTCTCAGTGTTAGCAACGAACTTCTCGTCTTTCCTCGCTTCACACGTATTTAACTTTCGGTATAACATAACTCGAGAAACTCATACCAGGCATGAATCATCGTTCTTGCGATATCGAGAGAGTCGAGAGAACGAAAAGTTCCAAAGGGGCGAGAGGGAGAGAAGAAAATACGATCGCAGACACACCAGCCATCTATCACGACTTTTGGCGCGCATACGAAGAGCGACATTGTTTTTTTATTTTGCATTCCCATGCAGTATTCTGCCCTTTCTGTCTGTGGCTCCGAAACACACCAGTCTTTTGATTTTTTTCCCAAATTAATTCCGTCACGTTAAATAAAAACACATTTTTCGAATTATTTCAATGCCAACCAAGCACAAGAAAAGAAAAATGTAAAGAAAAAAAATTAATATAATCCATTTTAATAGATTATGACAGTATTTGAATGATTTGTTTATTTAAGTTTTATATTTATTAACGTTAAATATATTCGAATTTCTTATAACTGTGCTCTACCCTCCAAGGCAGATGAAGAATAAGATAAATACAAGGAAAATAATAAACGTACGTGTACACGAGGGTTTCATTCCTCAGAGGAGGAACGAGTTTACGAAATCAGCCAGGATCTCGTTTTGCAACGAGTCGAGAGAGAAGCCTGTGGGGTTTTTTGCTTCCGACGTACAATTTTTCGTGTTTTGTACACAGAGGTCACGAACACTTACTTGTGCGCTTAGTGTTGAACAACAACATCGAAAACGACACAGCGTTCGTATTCGACTTTTTTTCCACAATAAAACTTTTTTCCTCTCGAGAAATTTCTTTTCATACTTTTCGATAATTAATACCACGAACGTTCGGAATCAGAGAGAGAGAGAGTTTTCTATAAATACTGCTATTGACAGACTATCCTGACGTAAAATCAACTCTAAAGCTTCGACGAGAGTAGAAACGGATGTATGCTGCTCGTAGAATTGAAAGATTACAGTACTCGAGACACGTAACTTTCGCAAATTAAATCGAGAGCAATCTCTGCTGATTCTTACTTTAACATTCTCTTCAGCTGAGAAAGTTAATGATTTTTCTTCATTTAAAGTACAAATCAGCCTAATCGAATTTTACTTTCACTGAAAACTAACCTTCCGCTCGAAATGTACACCCAAATGTTTCCATTATCATTTCATACACTTGTTCGAGAGAATTCCTTAAAAAAAAGTCAGTCGTTTACAAAAAATCGAATATCAAATACTTCAGACCTCTTTTTTATTCCTGAAAGATTTTCGAAATATTACAAAGTCAATTTATTTGTGTTTTTATTCGAAATTACTCTTGAAAAATAAACAAAATTATTGAATAGAGCGAAAAATTAAAAAATTGAATTAAAAATATATATATAAATGTTCGTAGACTTTTTTCTGGTCGCTGAATTCAGAATATAAATGGAAAACTTGAATTATTAATGTTCCAGGACTGGAAGCTCTTGAAAAAGCACTGTACTGTTGGGAAGACGCATTAACAGCATTCAGCTCAACAATTATAAATAACGACGTGCTGGCTCTTCCATCGAAAGCCGATGCTGCATTCACTCACGACGTTCAAGAGCTTCTTGACTTAGGTTATCAAATACAGAGCGCAGCAGAATTACTGTTTATCGATCAGGTGATCAATTAACGTTAAATTACCTCGTTAACGTTCTATAAACGATCATTCATATCTCGATTGATTGCAATCAAGAAGATAATTGATCGTCATTATAATCTCTGATTTAATCAATCGTTATTATTTCTTCAGCATTCTGTACTATTTTGCAACGAGAGTGATGGAAGTGGACCCAGTCGAAAAGCATCTACGGTTGGTTCCAGATTTACGAGGGATAAAGGCGATGCTGCATCTTCACCAGAATCCTTCGAATCTGCAAAAGATGGGGTCAGTTTTGACATTGTATCGAAAGAAGATAAAAAAATATTTTCCTTGATAAAAATTACTTTTTAAGCTAAAGTTCAAAATTTTCAACGATTCCTTCAATGAATTTTCATTTTCTTATTAATAATGTCACTGAAAATGCTAGTCAAAAGCACAAAGTTAAAAAAAATGGTTGTAAAATTTTTATTAATTTTAAAAGAAATTAATTTTTTTTTCCACAGATTCAAAAATGGAAGAATATTGTCATTTTTTTAATACAATAATTATTTTCTGCTTTTTTTTAAAGATTTTTGGATGAGTGATAAGAAATTTTGATGTTTTTTGTAGGTAGCAGATCTGAGAGAGTTTGAAGAATTTGCCGAGTTATTCCCACAATTCGAGAAGCAAAAGTTGTATCACTCGGCATTGAAGGAATACGAGGACAGAGGAATTCCGTGTAGACGTTTACATACGGATCTCGTAAAATGCGGTTCCGATGTGGAATACGTCGCCAAAGTACAATGTTTACGTCAAGCTTACACGAGACTCTTCACTATACCGGCTGCTGCAGCGTGGATCGCTGATATGGGTCGACAAGTTATAAGCGATCTTATCGTCTTTGCCGATCGAGTACGTTGCGTTATTTTATTCTTTTAAACATCAATTTTCTTAAATCAAAAATCCATTACGCGTCATTTTTAAGATTCCTTTTTTACATTATTTAATGCTTTTTCAATTTATTTCAACTTTAACATAAATTTTACAATAAATATTTGAGTTTTGTTCAAACAAAATGAAAATCCTGCATAATGATGTAAATTAGTCCATTTTTTTTACGGATCCACGAAACGAAATATTTTTTTTTCTCGATGACGAATAATGCAATAAAATTTCATCGACGAACAGTTAACTCTAGACCCCTATAACGGGGTCGAAAACGACTCTATTTTTTTTTTTCATAAAAAACTTTTTTTTGCATTTTTCTAAAACTTTGTTTCGTTTTATAAAGTTTTTATCATCAAATGTTCACCAAGTGTGACTTTATCATATACTATTCTCTTCGTTATTGAAAAACGAAGGGAATGATGTACAATTAAACCTTATTATTCCATTCGAGGAACATTTTATGCTAAAGAGAAGATTGGGGTCGTTTTCGACCCCATTGTAGGGTTTACATTCGGAAAAATAAATGGTGAAGGTCTAGGGTTAAGAAAAAATAATTTATCAGAAGAAAAAATAAATATTGAGAATTTGTTGTCTTGTGGATATATTCGAATGAAATTGATACACAATTTTTATTGATATTTTGATTTATTTCTTCTAGGATCCCAAGGAATATCTGACGCACTACGAACGAATGTTAGAGTTTCTAGCGAATCCGAGTAATTATAGCATAATGCACGAAGAATTGACGGCCCGGGGTGTACAGTGTATAAATTTTTACGACGTACTCATAGATTTTATACTTTTGGACGCGTTTGACGAAGTTCAAAAACCGCCTTCTTCCATCAAAGCTATTTTACAAAATCGATGGATTTCTGCGAGTTTTCGAGAAACGGTACATTTTTTTGTTTTATAATTCTTGCTCTGTCAGAAATCGTTTGAGAAGCAACATTATCAAAATACTTAAAAAAGTCTCGTAAAATAATAAGGTACAATTTTTTCTTACAATTGGTTCACAACTTTTTGATATTATCATAATTTTCGATAAATTAATTTTTTTGGGGGGTCGAAACGACCCCATTTTGTTAGTAAACATTTTTTTGCATTTTTTCAAAACTTTCGTTTTATAGAGTTTTCGTCAACAAATATTCACCAAATCCGACTTTATCATACACCTTTCTCGTTATAAAAAAAACTAAGAGAATGGTGTACAATTAAACCCTATTATCGCGCAGAAAGAATATTTAATGCTGATGAGAAAAGTGAGAAACGTGGTTGAAAAAAAAAGTGAAAAATATTGATTTTAATTTATAAAACTTTTGTTCAAGGCTATTGGGACAGCAGTATGGTCGGTTCTGATGGGAAAGCGACAGATGCTGAAGTACGACAAGGGCTTCTTGGCGCATTTCTACTCGATATCGGAGCAGATATCGCCAGTCCTCGTATGGGGTTTTCTAGGGCCGGAGGGTAGTCTTAATTCTACTTGTAACTATTTTCGTGAGCAGGTTATAGAGTTTCTCATCGACATATTCAATTTCTTCAAAGTGAGGTACACGAACGTGGATCATTTGGCGGAGGATATACTGCACGAAATGCGTATAAGAGTGGCAAATATAAATCAGCGATTAGCATTGGAGGACGGTTAATAACGAATAATAACGGAATTATTAATAAAAAACAAAAATTAGTAGCTTAGGTAACATTTTTTTTTATTACTTATTTATTCACAAGACGAACAATTATCCAGAACAAACACGAAACATTAAACATTAAACATTAAACAGAACAAGAACGAAGAATTATTCGTTCAATTAACAATAATTTGAACGAATTTTGCGTTATCCAATCGAGAAAATGTTCCATTCCAATTAAGGAATGCATAGTCCGTAGCACAGATTTTTTCTAGTCTTACCTCGTAAATTTTCCTCGTCGAATCTCGAAATCGAGAGAAGACGAGCCTTTTTTTTTGTTATTTTTAAGTACATTTCTCGGAAGGGCTTTCAGGGAATAAATTTTATAAATAAGATTCTTAAACGCCTATACATACATACATATATATATATATATATATATATATATATATACACAATATAAATCGTGTATATAAAAAATTAGATATAATCTCAAGAACATGCTCTACACGTTAATATTCATCGATGCCCAATTTTGCACGATGAATCTGGTGACGTAGCCAAAGCCAATTATTCTGAGGATTAAAAATAATCCTTAGCTAAGAATGGAGCGCTGCTTTATCGATGAGACTAATCCAAAACTCATTTTCATATTTAATATATATTATAAATAGTGACTCATTGTACAGTGTGACGAAAAGTCCTTTTCTGCTAGGCCGCAAAGAAAGAAACGTGGAAACAAAGTTTTTTCACTCCATTTTCTTTCTTGTACAAAATAGTTGTGGGTCTGATGATTATTTTTTATTTTTAGGATTCTAATTACACTGCCAGGTAGGAACTATCGAATGGTGCGAGGAAATCTGATAGAAATTAATGAATTATGGTACTTGACACGAATATTACTGAAAATATGCTAATCGCTCCTGGAAGAATATTCCAAACTATGAATCTATTCGAAATCTTTGGCTATATGATTCCATTCGCACATTTTCATCGAGTGATATATTCCAATGATGAAAATTATCACGTTTTTATAACGCTTTGAGATAAATATATACACACTTGTAGATCTCACGAAACATTCCTTATCGTTGACATATTTATCGTACTGGAGGTAATATTGTGTATTTAACAAAATGTTTTAACGTTAAGATACACGCACACCTCACTCACTACTCTAATTTTATTTGTCTACCCCCAAGAATATTGTACCACTTCCTTATGTTTATCATTAGTTGATCTTCAAATCGGATCAAGAGACGCGGTAGCGGCTCGATGCCAAGTATTAAAATTTAGTTTAGAATTGAATTTCTGTCTGTAGCCGTCCAATGTCGATCATTATTGCATCAATTTAAAAGAAAAAGGAAAAAATTCGGACACGAATTTTGAGCTTTTTCCGTATTGGATTTTTCAACAAACATCCATTCTAATATTGTTGAAAATATAAACAATTCCAGAAAAAATAGAAATTTCGTATCGATCATGGAATATTTCACTTTGCCTGAAAATAATAAATAGGAAAAGAAAAGATAAAGTAATTCTGCGTTGCTCTTTCACAACTGAACCCGTAGATTTATGTATAATTTTTAAATATATACTTTATCGTTCTACCCTGTGTGTCCCGTTTTTTATGTTTTGTTCTTTTATTCATCATTCTCAATGTTATTCATTTTTCATTATTTGTACGCATTATGAAAATGGAAAATGCAGGTTTATTTTCATATTTAAGTAGCCATCGAGGAATAGAAGATTTTTATTTTCTCTTATTAACTCGTCGTCTTTTTGGCACCTCCCATCTGTAAACGTGGGTCATTTATGTTCCACCGTTAGTTTCCCCAACTTATTACGGTTAAAAAAATCTGAAAAAATTCACGCTATTGCTATAAACCTTCTACTTTATGCACCAATCACAATAATATGGAAAAAAAAAATTGGATAATAAGGGTCCCCCCTCCCTTCATCGCGAGTTCCAAACAAAAAGTTTTGGCTGGGACACAAATGACCCACCTTTACAAATGATGGGTTAAAAGTGCATGAAAAAACCTTGAAAGAAAATAATTGCTTTGAAATTACAATAAAATAAAAATAAATACTTCAGTGGCAATATTACTGCGTTAAGATTTATAAAAATAAAATAGAAATCAAAAATTTATTGGCAAAATTATTGCTCTGCACGCACGAATAAAATTTTTTTTATGCAGTTTTTTTTTTCTCATATTTTTGATACTGAGGCAGTTCAATTGGTTTCTGAAGTTGCTTAACATTTTAGGTTTTTCTAATTTCTAATAAAGTTGATTTGATCTATTCACATATGCTTATAAGATTAGATGACCGAGGAAATCGACTAAAGATTCTTTATAAAAACATCTTCAGAATGCATCTGCTTCGTCGATTAACCCATCCATAATCTCATCTTCAGATTCGCTGTCATCGGTAGAGTGCTCGGCAGGGAGAATGTTGACAATATTGTTCCGACGCTTATATTCATTTAAATCATCCCAATCTGTAAGTTCATCATTTTCTGCTTATTCTATTGAACCCCCAATCAGACTAAATGCAATCGTCTTGTAATTTTCATTCGTTGATATAAAAGTTGTATATAGGAAAAGAATTTTCATGAGAGAATTCTAAGAAAATACTTTTTCAAGCACTTTTCGAGATTGTCTTAAAACAAACGTTTGAGAAATCAAAGTTTTTGAAAAACTCTCCATAAAGCTGATGAAGAAACAAAGAAAATAATTTTTTTGTTTTTCCTTTGTTACTTTCTGTAGGAAACTACGAGTTTTATGACAAATTCATTTTTCCGCTTGGACAAACCTTTTTTTATGAAATTTGTCACTGTAATTGTATCATCCTGTAATTTCTCAAGATCTGGAACAACGTGAGGATTATTTTCTTTCTCCAGACACAATCTCATCCACCGAATCCCTGAAAAATAACAAGATTTTCGAACTTCCGGAATAATTTTGAGGACCTTGCAAGTTTTGTACTCACACTTATGAGCTTTTGGTAAATTAACTTTAATCTCTGTTCCTGTATTACGGTGAGAACATTTTTCTGGTACGATAGCTCCGAACAGATATAAACAGAGATAATAGTGTCGACCGTTTATCGTGGTGCTGGTAAACGAAATGAAAACGAATAAAATTCCACACGTGATTGAATGTCAAAGAAAAACATTGGAATTCGCATTTTTCAGTCCTTCTCGAACTTTCGAGCACAAGTTGTTTTTTTTTTCTTTTCACCCAAATATCCAATAAATCGTAAGCGATTCGAACAAATTTGAATAGAAAGGAAATTTTTTTCTTTTTTCTTCTTTTTCGAAAGACAATTCTTCTTTTCGGAGTTTTTTCATTTACCTAAATCTCAAGTGATCTTCGTCGACAAGAAGAAAATAATCGCAGACGTCCACCAGCATTATTCGTAATGACACACTCACGTCGGTTTGATACCATATTACTTTTGGGGTTGGAAAACTTGGAATTAAAGCTGGAATATTCATAATAACGAATTTTCAAAAATAAATCTTAATACAGGCTACACACGTAATTACGAATAATTAACTTCGGAGCAAACGGTGAAAAAAAAAAATTATTTGAAATTTAACAAAACACCTGTTGATATTATTTCCCCGAAGCACCAATCATGGCGCTGCGATCGCTCGCTGGTAACGTCATCTGTCAAACTTTCAAAAAAGCAACGGGGATTCTTATGGTTGATTTATCGGTAAAACAGCGATAAAGTCCGATTTTATCCGTAATTACCGTAATTTTTGTTGAACGGTTATTTAACCATTTGCATTAAAAAGATAAATTTCGGAACGCCGAAAGATCGCATGTCATATATACAGATAAATAAGGCAGACAGGATATTATTTTACGAACGTTTTTTAACCCCAACCGGGCGTGATCGTATATGTGTCGCGTTAAACGTCAAGTCAAAAGTAGAATATAAGTATATAATTTAACATAAAAAAAATGTCGAGATTCGACGATGGAAAGGACGTTACGGGTACGGGTTTTCGTAAAATCGACATTGACGAATACAGCGAAAATGGTTTCCAAGACGAGGAGAATGACGGCGGAGCTATCGGACCGACTGGACCCGATGAGAGCGAAATTCTTCAACTTCTCACCCAATATCCTTTACATGACTCACTTTTTATTCTCCTACTATCTAATCTGTCGCGATCTTACTATCATTTTTCGAACATTTTTATCATTCAAGGCTCGTCGACATATTTTTCCTTAATTTATATTCAAAGGTAGGAATGCTGATGCTTTGATTTCTGTACTCAAGTGTGCACCTTTGGGCTCCAAAAATCAACAAATTAAGGTAACCTAAAAAAATGTATTTTCACTTTCGAACCTTTTTTCTTCATTTTAAGGAGGTTATAGCAGAATATCCATTATTCCGTTTTCTAGAATTGCTATATTTTTATTCACAGCTAATGAAAAAAAAATATTTCGTACATCATGCGAGTATCAAATAGCAATTATTCCAAAATATTTCTCGATACACGAGCTTGTTGACTACATTTATTCAAAATCTGAAAAAACCAAATAATACGTGTCTTGTTTTAACGGATACAGGACAATGCAAGGAATCTGGCACAAAAAGTACTGTTAAGCATAAAGTCTAATCAAATGGACGACTGTTTGGCACAATTGGATCGAGATCAGGTGGACGTACTGATGAAATACATTTACAGAGGCTTTGAAATACCGACCAAAGACAGCAGCGCCCATTTGTTAGTGTGGCATGAAAAAGTGTATAACATCTATGGAATAGGAAGCATCATGAGAGTTTTAGCAGATAGTAAAAGAGCCTGAGTTGAACCGCTCTTGTCTCTCTCTCTCAATTTGCCTCTCTCTCTATAACTCTCACCTCTTCCTTCATTCAGTTCCATCCGTAACGATTTTTATTTGACCTCTTCGTGTCCTATAGACCTTTTGTGAGCTCTTGCACAAAAATTTTACTTTATCGTAAGAAATTACCGTTAAGAATTTCATTAAGACTCTAAAACAAATAAAAAAATTGATGCAATTGCATTGATCAAAAGTTCTATGATGTTAAACTGATAAAGCGAAGAGAGTAGATAGCCAAGTAAGAACTTTCCATGGTGAAAGAAAGAAAGAAAAACATAAAAACAACAAAAACATGAGCTACAGATATATGTTCAGAAACTGTTTTCAATAAAATGATTTTTATTTCTTCTATATATTGCGATACGATTAGATAGTTATGATTAAACTTCCACAATTAACAACAACGACGATTATGACGACGTCCATCATTCATATTGTATAGAAAAGAGAAAAAAAAGAAAGACAAAAAAACGATAAAACAAAGAACGTTCCATTCGAATCGACGTATCGAATGTCGCGATTCTCTCAACAAGAGAGTACAATCTTAGCAATAATTCATTACTTGTTACTCCATCAATAAAAAAAGAACTGTTGACCCATATTATATATCGCTGTATGATTTGTCATTGCTCGTAGGGAATTCTTTTCCATCGTGTATTGTGACAATTTTTTTAAATTATTAGTCGAATAAAAAACGTATCGAGTCTCTTGATAAGAAAAAGTATATATAACAATTATCGTTCGACACGATCGTTCTTGTACAGTCGCAATCGACGCTCTAGAATAACTTTTAAATATTTATTACCGGTGATAATAACTTTAAACAGATGACGCTTTGCTCTTATATCCTATTGTCTTTTTTTCAGTATACTTCAACAATTGTTTTTTGTTTTCTCCTTTTTTTTTGCTTTTTTATCCCTCATCATTCACACTTGTTTTTTACAGTAACCATTATCATGTTGGTCTGACGGATCAAAAATAGTGCACTGATGAACACCGCTTTCGCCCTGAAAATTTTTCATTATCGTTAATATTGATTCTTTCATTTTCAACTCTGAATTACTACCAGTGGGTCTTTTTGACCCAGGCTAAAACCCACATTTGCTACCGAAGAGAAATGCACTTTTTTTAAACTTTCATCGAGCATGCAAAATTTGAAAGCAAAGCCAGAATCTCTAAGATCCATGGTAGTAACAACCGGGTTTGAAAAATTCCAAATTTCACTTGATTTTGCAGGTTTTTAGCTTTTTTATACTCACTGTCCCTCCTTAAAATACTCTTTGAGCGTATTACTGAATCTTTTGCTGTACTTGACGAACTCTCTTTTGCGTTGATCCAGTGCTTGTTTTCCAGCTGATCCTGGTATGAAGCCTGTCACTTCGTTCACGGCATCCAACAACTTTTTTATCGCACTCGCAATTTCTCTGAAAAATTAAATCGCAATTGAATATCTGGATACAAAACTACATTTTTAAAAATGTTGGACGGAGCGGAACATAGAAAAGTCTTTCTGAAAAATTCACCGATGGTTGAAACTCACTTGATTGTTTCCAAAAACGTTTTGCGGTCTGTTATTTCATCCGGAATTCTGCTTAGTATTCTTTTCAAGGCTGTTGACTTTCTGTTGAGCTCCTGGAATGCATCTTCGGAGCGTGCCGAACGATATTCTACAACTATGCAAAGTACGATAATAAAATTGCCGATTGTTAACTAAATAGTTAACAAACTAGTGAAAAAGTGATATTTTGTTATAAATAAGAAAAAAAGAAAATCTAATCGAAAGAATTAAAATTCCAAATCATATCAATTTATTAATTCAGTCGTTACAAATTTTATAAGATCAACAAAAAACATTTTGAGAATCACTTATTGAACTTATTGAACAAAATAATGGGTGTAACAATTTTTAATGTATTTAATCAGAATTTCTATCAATTCCTTTAGTTAGACTGCAACGGAATGCAATGGAATTTTTTGAAATTTAAATAATAAAAAAAAGTAAAAATTTTCATAACTCACCGTCGCAATCTGAAGCGGTTCCCTGCAAGCGTAAAACGCTTGCGTTCATATCTAAGCTCAACTCTCCTCTCCGTACAATTCCCAGTACAAGATCATGAGTGATACCAGGATAGCTGCTCTCGGCTCTGAAAAGAGCAGTTCGCAAAGTCTGAGCAGCAACAACATTTTGCGTTTCAAGCTGTTAAAAAATAAGTCAAAAAATAATAATTATTTTCATCGTGTTGAGAAAAGAAACAAAAAAAATAAAATCATAAATTATTCAATCATTTGTTTCTTTGTGTTTTTTCAAGGAATAAGTTCAGCGATATGTTGTTAAACGTCAACGCAAAGTATCGTTCGACTCGTAATTGCCATTTTAGAATAAAAAATGTAAAAATTGGATACGAAATTCATTTGGATGATTAGTTGAAGAAAAAAACCAACAATTACGTGCCAAATTTAGGACGCTCAAATTGTAACCATAATTTTTTTATCACGTGACAATATAAAAGGTGTGATTGTATTTTTTTTTTGACGTTACCTTTGCCAGTATAGGTCGTAATATTACGGGCAGGACAAGTGATGTAACTGGAGTCTCATCTCCCATTGTCATCCTTCAAACGGGATGTTTGATATTTATTGTAAAATTCCACCGCGATTAAGAACTACACGCCGTACGACTGATTTGACGCAAAAGGTATACTTGTTATCAAAGTGTATTAATAAATGGTAACTTCCAAGTGCATCGATTGAAACGCCACAAACAAGAAAAGCAGAGTGTAATATCGAGAGTTGTATAAAAAAAAAAGACGAAATAACAAACTTCAACCGATCATAATTGTGTTATCTGACAGCTGTCACTAAAAGCTCTACTAGAAAGAGGTTAACCTTGATTACGTCTCGTCTATGGGGGAAATGTATATTTTTCGTATTTCTAGTGTACAAATGTAATAAAAACAACTGTAAATACGCGATGCCCGCGACGACGACGATGCTGCTGCACAAGAAACAATTGGTAGTGCAACTTGTTTCCGGTTATATCTCGGTTAGTTCTGTAAATTCGACACCAGGTGGCTAAGCAACAACACTCGTCTATTTTGTTCTATCATTTCTCTTGTAATTCGTGGTAAATGTTTTGAAATTATTTGTCCGCCACAAGCCGAATCTTTATTTTCATTCTTTGACGTTTACGCGAGAGGTTACAGCTGTTGCCATGGAACCGGAACGAAGAAAATATTATTTCATCGAATTATATCCACGACGACCTTCCCCACTGAGACGTTGGAACCGAATAAATCGTATACATAATAAAGAACCTCCGTGATCTTTGTTTTTACGACCGTAAGAGAAAAACATTCCATCTCAAAAATGGGTGTCTCTTTCGAAGACGTTCTTGACGAACTAGGATGGAAAGATGGTTTTCGCATTCCTGTCGCGAACGAGGAAAACAAACGTTTGGAAATTGAAGTAAGTTTTTTGGAATACTTTCTTAATTAGAACAGTCAACTGTTTTTTTTTTTTTTTTTGCAACAAGTTTCGAAATTATGAGAAAATTATATTATGATTAAAAATTTGCTGACGAAATTCAAAATGTTTTCGAATTGAGGAAAAAAATATGAAATTTAAATACCGGTGCAAGTGCATTGACCCGAAATGATGTCACGCACGAAAAACACAGACCTCTGGTGTTTGAAATTCGTACCATTTGCCAATTAAAATTTTTCATTCTAAAAACTCGAAATTTCTTAATTTTTATTTAACTTTAAGAAAATTTTCAATCAAATAAAAAAGTAACAATGTTATAAAAATAAGGCAAAAATATATTAATATGACCCTAAATGTGCATTATTAGGCTGCCGTTACAGGACAACATTTTTTTTTTTTACTGTCCCTCTTAAAAAATCTTTAGTTGATACCTAAAATCAAATCCTCTCGAAAGGAGAACACCGTCATAAAATATTCAGAGGTTGCTAACTCGATTTCAAGATTTTCTACTTGATTATCATTGACAATAAAGTGATTTTCATTATTATTAACGTTTCTTTGCTTTGTTCCAAATTTCATTATTTTCCAAACAGGTTTGCATAGAAAATTGAATCCTCTACAAAAAAGTCTACCACGCCCAATCTTTAAATTTAACTGCTTTAATGTTATCAATATTCAAAGTTGAGAGAAAAAATAAAAAATTTCAAGTTTTTTTGAAAACTGTGAAAATAACTGTTTAATTATTTGTTGCAATTGGAAAACACAATAAAAATATATGTAATGCCAATTTATTTGTTATTTTTTTAATTATAGGTAGAGAAGAAGAATAAAAAAAAAGCACGTTTAGTCTCCGAGTTGGAAAGAAGCGAAGAGCGGATAAAATCGATAGAAAAACATGCAACGAGTCTCGAATATCAACATGATTATAATCAAAAGCTCATCACAGCTCACGCTGCCCAACTGGAGGCAGAGGATCATTTGGCCAAACTCAGTACGAGTGGGGACGCAGCTATTACGCAAGAAATACGAGATCTCGAAAAAGAGAAAAACGAAATGAAAAGTAAAAATGCTTACCTCGAAAAAGAACTCGCAAAAATGGCTACTAAAATCGAGGAGTCGAAAAAGATTCTGGCATTCGACAAAGAGAAACTTTTGAAATTGGAGAACTCGTTAAATCGTGAGGAAGAAAAAAGCCACAAAATCGAATCATTTATAAAAATCGACGCCAAACATTTCAAGGCAGATATAAAAAATTCCTTTTTTTTATTTGAATTATTATAATTATAATATGATAATTAATTGTACAAACTTTTTCTAGAAACTTCAATTGGAACGCGAGAAATTAACGACCGATTTGGAATTTCATAAACGTGCCTTGATTCGGGCTGTGGATGAAGTAACTAAGATGGAAATAATGCTCGACAGAACTGCTAAACTTTATGTTGAGACTTTGAAGGAACAATTCCAATTGATTAATTGTTGGAAACAGAGCGTATCCGTTCTCAAACAACGGGATAATGGAATTCAGGATACGTTGAGGGTAAAAGAGGAATTTTTTTTTATTATTATTATTTAAGGGGCCAACTGTCCAAAATGTCAAAAAATGTTCAAGTTTTTGATATTTTTTTCCAAAAAAGTGGTTTTTCGAACATTTTTTGCCTTTTAAATTCAATATCGATCATTTATATTTCTTGTATTTCACAATTTTACAAATTTAGCACTAAAAAAATTAATTTTGACAACTTATCTGGCGTAAGTGCAAAAATAAACATTTTCTTTTTCTTTATAGGAAATTGACACTCTTCGAGAAATTGGCTGCGATCGAATGGAAGTGTATAGAGAATCTGAACAATTTCTCGATAACCAGATGAACAGCAACAAGCAATTGGAAGACTCAATTCGTAAACTGGAGAAAAAACTCGCCCTCACGAAGGAGGAACGATCCAGAATAATTCGAGAAGTCGAAGCGTATCAACACGAGCTCAAGTCACAAAAAAAAACTCTCGAAGATTTGACCAGGCGAATTCGTCAAATGCGCACAGATGCAAAAAGGAAAAAAACGATAATAGGCGACAAACGTAAAAAGGTCGAGGATATGAGACAACAGATCGAAGAAGTTCGGGCTACTCTGGACGTCGTTGGAAATCAAAAGTTGAACCACGACGATGGAGCTATACAAATGGAAGAAATGATTGAGGTTCAATATTTACTTATTTATATGAACATTAATTCAATTTTAATTTTATTTCCATTTAATTTCGTATTTTTGTAAATTGTAAAATGAATTGCGATAAATTTCAGAAAGAAGCAAAACGCAGAACTCGCATAGCAAAAGAGATAACTCGTTTACAAAGTTTGATTCTTCGTTCAACGACTCAAATAAGCGATCTAGAGAGTGAAAAAAAAATACTGGATCTGCAAAAGCAAGGAGAATTAAAAAAAGCTGAACTTCTTGCTGCTTACAAAATTCGTGAGGAAAAGCGTGTGGACGAGAAGAAAAAGATTATTTATAATTTGGATATCGATATAGAAAAATGTGAAATACGCCTCGAACGTGCGACAGGAACTGGGGGGAGCATCGATATAGCGGAATTGGAAAAGAAGCAACGCACTATTACGGAGCTTGAGAAACTATTCAACGAAAAAGTCCAAGTCAACAAATTGTTGCAGGGACAAATTGCATGTTTGGAGGTAACCGATAACTAAATAATAGAAAATAGCAAATAAATAATTAGAAGTAAATAATTCTAAGTATCGCATTTATTTATTTTAATTTTTTCCTTAATTCGGTGTTTAGCACGACATGAGAAAAGTTTCGAACAGTATAACGAGTGACAAGGACGAGTATCAACGTTTACGAAACAAAAAACAAGATTTGAGCCTTTTGATGGAAGGTGGTGAAAAAAAATTGAAATCCATGATTTCTCAGAATGAGGAGAAACAAGTCGAGGAAAGCATTTTGGGACTTCGGGTCTCTCAAGCTGAACGTCTCCTTGCTAGCATCGGTGATAAAGTTTATAATCTCGACAAGTACAGACTGCAGATAGAAGCTGTGAGCATTCAAAAATCTTCTATATAAAATACGGAGAGAATTAGAATTTTCTTTAAAAGGAACATTGAAAAAATAAAAAAATAATATTATTAAAATAAAACAATATATTAATATAAAAAAAAAACATCTCTGGAATTTTCGAGTACAAAAAATATCAAAATCCTAATTTTCTCTCGGTAAAAAATTCGGAATTTCAGGCCTGAATTTCTTGAATATGTAAAAAATGAAATTCTCTGATTGTTACAAAAAAAGAAATGAATATTTGAGAAAACTTTTGACTGGAAAAACAAATTGATTTATTTATTTTTAGGCGATGAAAGAACGAAAAGCCGAGATAAGAGTTCACAAGGAGTCTCTGATACTACAAAAGCGTTTCGCGGTGAGCGATTGTGCAGAAATACGTGCATTGATAATGGAGCGAAAATCGAAAGTGCAAAATTTGAAAATTCGTTACGACACTTGTATAGCAGCGATGGGGAGTAACGAGGGAGCTGATGGGACAGAGATAACGACGACGTTGCTGATTACTCAGAGAGCTCAAGAAAAATACATGCTGCAGGAGCAGGGCGACAAATTGGACGCGACGATACGAAGAACGGAGCAAGAGATACGAAGCATGGAAAATACGCTGCGAGTGGTAAATGCTTGTAACGACAAGTACAAAATGAGTCTCGGGCCCGTCGAGGACGACGGAACGGAAGCGGCGGAGAGGAGAAAAATCGACGACGAATTGTACAACGTTATGGAAACGATGAGACAAAGAAGAGAACAATTAGAACGGACGCGAGACGATCTGGAAAAAATGCGAATGAATTACGAAACGTCGTTCGAAGACGTCCAACGCGCCAAGGAAGAAAAGGACAAAAAATTATGGAACGTTGCGAATCTCGAACGACAAATTACTGAACAAAACGAAAGAATCCTCCGCGCAAACAAAACTCTGAGAAAATTGTTCAAAGATATTCAACGGATTTGCGAGTGCAACAATGATGAAATGATTATTCTTCAAGAGGTAGACGATTTTCAATATTTCATTAATTTCAATAAATTTATTGTAACAATTTTATTTAGAAAAAATGAAGAAATACATGATTTTTCATGAACAAATCTCGATTTCTTTATATTTTTACAAATTTTACAATTTTTAGAAAGATATTGCGACTCGGGAGCTTCAAGAACAAAACCTTGCTTCGCTTCAACGCATCACCGAGCTGACGATTCGTCACGTAGAAATTGAAGCTTATTTGAAAAAATCGCTCGCTTTGAAAAACATTGTTTTACCTTGTGCACAACATCTCAAGCCTACACCGAGCCCAAGCAGATGTGACACTACGAGCGAGATGACTGAACGTACCAGAAGTCGTACGAGTTTTTTATCATCCTCTCGTGAAAGTGTCGGACGTATACACAACATTGAAGCTCAATTTTCGCCAGACGGTCCGCGATCGACTCGTAAATACGTCAGTCCTGCTCAACAATCGTCAAGATCCACAGCCAGAAGCCAAGAAACTCATAGAATCGTCACGAAACATTTATCAAGCAGGAATAAATGAATGTTTTTTTTTTTATTTATTTATTTTCCTCATTTTTTTCATCCAGTCATTAGCCAAGTCAAATAAATGACAAAAAACCATGCTCCCAAAATGTTTTATTAATATTTTTACTAATTGATACCCACAGCTTCGCCCGTCTTATCGTTATACATACACAACTTTTTCATCAGCTTTTTGAAATATTTTACCAAAAAGATTTATTATTCTCCAGCTTATTACTAAGATGAAGTAGGAAGTAGGTATATGAAAAGTCGATGCAATTTAATTTTTTGGGCTTTTCTCACAAAAATTCGAAATTGAAAAAAATTCAGGTTTTCAGGGTCGTTTAAAATTTCATGAGTATAAAGAGCAAAAATAAAAAAATGAATAAATAATAATAATAATAATTGATGTATAATTTTTGAGAAATTTAAGCATCGTCTAAACGTTCCAAGAATTTCGAAATTTATTTTGAAAACCTTGTGGAACAAAATTCTTTATTCAACGATTGCTTTTACTATGAAAAACGAGATATTGTTATTATGATTTTGAAAGAGTGAGCTATTTTTACTTAAGCTTATCTCGGTTTAAGGATTATCTCTATTTTTTATCATGAACCTTCGTCCGTTTACTCAATATCAGAAAGTCAAATGTGAGATGATTCGGCAGTTGCACTAAAAATATGCGCCGTACATGCACATTTACCGCTGAACCGTCGAAACGAACGGTTTGTCGTTTGAAGGTTAGTTCTCTTTGATCGTTCGAAGCGAGCAATTGTGTATCTTATTTGTGATTTTCGAAAATGTTAAAACGGCGCAGTCTAGATCGTAAAGGCAGTAAAAGTGAACGATGTTCACGTCCTAAAAAGAAGAAGCCTCCTCAGAGGCCAGATAAAATGAAGAGTGAAACAAAATACACTAGTTCTGCTGCAAAAAAATTATCAGGACAATTACATGAGGTTTCATTCGACTCAACCTTCTCATACTGTATTTTACAATTTACTGCGGTTTTTGCAGCTATTTCGGAGTGTGTGGTCTGTCGTACATGTGGTGGCGATATTAAATTTTTAAGGCCTTACATACGTCCAGAATTTTCAAAAAATCGATTTTTTTTTTTACAGATTATTCTCTATAGTTTTAGGCGTATTTCCGTGTAAGTCGATTGTACAAATTCTCCATAGATCCAAAGTTATTATAGAAAACGTGACCGCCCAACGAGAGTCTGATGCGCGTACAAAGTGTGACGATGATATCCAGAGTGTTTTTTCATCGCCTTTGATAAACACTGCATACGAGATAAATCGACGCTTCACATTCGCTTTCCGACTGTTAGGAAAAGGATTGAAGGCAATGCAGCTTTTTTGTGGTGTCATGGATTTAGCGTCATGCATCGCACAAACAAGCTTCGATTCAATTATGAAAAATGTTGAAGAAGCTTCAACAGTCGTCGCTAAAGCGTCTATGAAAGCTGCTGCTGAAGAAGAAGTTCAAGAATGTGCCAATCAAGATAAACTACAATTATCTCAGAATGGAATTATTGTATCCAGCGATGGCACTTGGATGAAGAGAGACTTTTATTCGCTTTTCGGAGTTACAACATTAATTGGTTATTTCACGGGAAAAGTTATCGCCTTCGTGGTAAAAAGTAGATATTGCAGAGTGCGAAATTCGCGAAAAGCAGAAAGGTACGGCTGAGTATGAATCGTGGTTAGAAAACCATCAAAAACATTGTGCAGCAAATCACACAGGAAGCTCTGGGAAAATGGAGCCAGATAGTGCTGTGGAAATGTTTCAAAGATCATTAGAAAACTATGGGATTAAATATGAATGTTACATAGGTGATGGTGATACAAAAACTTTTTCAAGCATCACGAATGCTCAGCCGTATGAAGACCTCGAGGTAAAAAAGAAAGAATGCGTGGGTCATGTCCAAAAACGTATGGGTAAGCGTCTCCGTCAAGTCGTCAGCGATAGCAGAAAATCGACGTCAATTATCAATGAAGAGGAATCAACGACAAAAAAAAATGCAAAAAGTACATCGAATCAAAGCAAACGAGTTAGTTTGGGAGGACGTGGAAAACTTACTGCTAAACTAATAGACGAGCTAACTATTTATTACGGTTTAGCAATAAGAAATAATATTGACTCTCTGGAGAATATGAAAAATGCCATATGGGCGACATTGTACCATAAATGATCAACGGACAAAGAACCTCAGCATACTTATTGTCCACCTGGAGAAGAAAGTTGGTGTGATTGGCAGAGAGCAAAAGCCGAAGGTACATTAGATACATACAAGCACAAAGCCGCTTTACCTGAAATTGTACTGCAGGCAATAAAACCCATCTATGAATCATTAAGTAACGATCAATTACTGGAAAAATGCTTGGGTGGATTTACACAAAATGTCAATGAGGGTCTCAATTCAAAAATTTGGAAGATTGCACCCAAATGTAGTCCAGGTAGTAAGAGAATAGTTGATATAGCTACCAATGTTGCTGTATGTACTTTTAATGACGGGGCAGAGGCTTTATTAAGAATAGAAAGATTACTTGGAATAACAATTGGATACGAGGGGTACCACTATTGTCTTGGAGAAAATGCGAACCGGCTAAAACACGCACGAATCAATGCTACTAAAGCAACAAAAGAGGCCAGAACAACTCGTCGATTGGAAAAAAATAAACAACAACAATTGTTTACTGACAAGGAAGGCATACAATATGAAGCTGGAATGGAAGATTAAACGTAAGTTAAAAAAATAAATTAAAAAATTCATAAAGTTCTTGCTTTAGCTGCGCGCGACCTCGAGCGAAACGCACTTGAAACTTTAAATGCATTTTTCTCAAAACTACTTTTTCTGGCACGGTCTGCATGATAACTCATACAGTTTTTAATATTTTTTGATGTTGCGATTAAAAAATTTTATAAACATAATTAAAGTGTGACATTTATGACACAAAATGCATACTTTCTTTTAAACTGCCGCAAATTGCCAAAATTTTTCGAATTTTAAAAATCCGGCTCGACAGACTATAACTACAACTTTATTTTACAAGAATTTTTTTACGTTTTGCAGATCCATCAGCATTTCAAGAAGAAATGATGCAGACCGTGGAGCAACTTTTTTTTCATAGTGCTTTGGGAAACGTGATTTTTTATGTTGTAATTTTTGAAAAAAAAAAATGAAATAAATTTTTTTATAAAGTTTAAATACTAATAAACAATGTGTAAAAATTATTTTTATTAATTTCTATTGCTATCTCTTCTAAAAACAGTTTTTCTTTTAGCGCGTTTTAGGCGCTGCTGGACGTATGTAAGGCCTTAATTAATTGAATTATCGGAATAGAAATTTTCCATGTCAGCTGATTGAGGATAACCTTGTTTCGATAACCGATTTATAATATTTTTCGATATATTTTCGAAAAGATTTTTCAATTTTTCGATTTAAACTATTTCTTTCACTCAGATGTCAGAGATAACGCAAGTTTCGTGCAGTAAAGTTTTCGGAGGATGGCAAAAAGTGTTTTCTCATCAGAGGTACGATTTTTTATGACTAAATTTCTTGTTTATTTTTGTTTTTTTTTTATCATTTTAAAAAATAATAATTTATTGCAGCGAAGAGCTCAAGTGCAAGATGAACTTTGGCATATTTTTGCCGCCTCAAACGGAGAAACAGACTTTCCCTGTCATTTATTGGCTCTCGGGGCTGGAGTGTACCGAAATAAATTTTGTACAGAAAGCCGGTGCTCAAAGATATGCCGCTGAAAACAAAGTGATCATCGTTACTCCGGACACCAGTCCCAGAGGCCTCAATCTTCCTGGAGAAAATGACAGTTGGGATTTTGGAACTGGAGCTGGTTTTTATGTCGACGCTACTAAAGAACCTTGGAAAAATCACTATAGAATGTACAGTTATGTCACCAAAGAACTGCCGGAGCTTGTCAATGAGAAATTTCCTGTTACGCCGGGAGAACAATCTATCATGGGACACAGGTAAGCTTATTTTGTTGCTCTCTAATTCAAAACTGTATTACAAGAGAATGTCATTTTCAACAACATTCAGATATACTTTTTTTTTCAACTTCAACCGCAGTGGAACTAATCAGGAGTTGTTTTACCATTTAAAAAAAGAATTTGCTCAAAAATACCAATTGTTTTGAGAGTTATGAGCATGCAAAATTTACCTGGCTTGTTAAGACTCATGGTGGTAACGACAAGGCTAAAAAAGTGGTTAGATTTTATTTTGGAGTTTTAAATCTTCAAGCTTTTTATGAAGAATCTAAAAATTTTTTAACAAAAAATACAAACTTTTTTTATCAATAGGAAAAAAGGTGTTAAAAATTTGTATGTTTTTACTTGTTTTTAGTATGGGAGGCCATGGCGCTCTTATATGTGCACTGAAAAATCCTTATCGCTACAAGTCTGTATCCGCTTTTGCACCCATTTGTAATCCAACTCAAAGCGAATGGGGTAAAAAAGTATTTACCGGCTATTTGGGTGAAAATGAAAAAGATTGGGCCGAATGGGATGCAACGATTCTCGCTAAAAAATATAGCGGTCCGATTCTTCCCATTTTGATCGATCAGGTAATAAAAAAAAACAAAATTATTTGCTTAACAAAATTAATAGTATTGTTCTCGGTTTTTCGACGACCCAATCGTTTCAGAAATTGTTCTTTGGTTGTTGATTGAAAAAAATCTATACATTAATATTGCAAGGGGGGATGACGAATTTTCACGATTCGAAATATTCACCAGAATTAATATCATTTTAATGTAAAATATTGTTATATAATGTTAAAACGATAATTTGAGATTTAGAAAGAGCGACCGAATGATAAAATGTATTCGCAGGGCACAGCTGACCAATTTTTGCATCAGTTAATGCCGGAGAATTTGTTGGCGGCAACTCAAGACGCTGATTTGACTTTGACATACAGACGCCAAGAAGAATACGATCACGGTTATTTCTTCGTAGCCACATTCATCGAGGATCACATAAAGCATCACGTCAAGTATTTGAAGAACTAAGAGCATTCGATATTCTCGAAAGAAGCAAAAAACCTCTCAACGATGTTTCAGAGTGCAGAGTGAACCGCTGTCTTATTCGTGAGGATTTTAGATCCCGTCAAGAAAATGCTTGTATTTTTTTTACAACTTTTATTATAATCTGAATACTTCCTCAGGGCAAATAAAATAGCGCGATATCCAATATATCGTCCGAAAGCAAAAAAATCGACGTCGTTAACATAAATAGGATTTTCAACCTAATTCGATTTCTGTGGCTTACGAAGGTCGTGCCAATATTTCACTATGGGCTCTCGTTTTTGCCATAAATTCGCACTTCCCCAAGCTTGCCAAAATCTGAAAAAAAAAAAAAAAAACGTTACCAATGAAATATCGTTCTTTTGAGCGAAAAGCACTTTTTTGTTAGGTTGTTTGCCGACAGAAATTGTTTTTTTTTTTAAATATACAAAAAATACTAATTCCTTCAAGAGTGATGAGTACGTCACTTTTGCCTGGGTTTCCAAGACCCACGATAGTAACGCAGGGGCTAAAAAACAAATTGTGCAAATCTTACATTCCAAAAAGAGCACCGCCCAAATGAGCAGCGTGATCCATAAATCTCCAGCCGAGAATACATCCGGTTACATCCATTACCATAAGTCCCTTTATCGCCTGTGGAAAAATCATTGAAATATTTATCAAAATATGAAGATTTTTTCATCACTTTTCCATAAATGTCACATTTTTACACACCGTGCCAGCTGTGAATTTCCACATCGGTAGGAAAGCTATGCTCAGCATTGTTTCGGGATATTGAGTGCATATGAAACCAATGACACCCATTATCGCACCGGACTAAACGAAACGAACGAAATAATTAATGCTAATTTTGTTTCTTCATGGTAATAAAAAATTCTCGATTCTTTTAAATATATTTACAGCTCCGAGGGATAATCCTGGCAAGGCAAAAGCAGTCTTGTACATATTGCTGACCATGCTTGAAACGACACCGCTTGATAAGTAAAACGCGACGAATTGCTCCTTTCCCAGACTCGATACAGCGACTGTACTAAAACTGTGAAGCACATACATGTTCGCAGCCAAATGGAGCACCGAATAGTGCGAAAACGTTGAGAGCAGCATTGGCCAACAGGTCGCATCTGGAAATAAAAATGATAAAATAATTTCCAAAGTTCAAGAATCATGCTTTAATAAAAAAGAACTTGGTTTTTAATCTTTTTATGAATTTTCAAGAGTTTTTTTATTTGAGTAGTCAAGAGCACGATATGAATGAATTGTGCGAACGTTTCATCATGCGATCATCATCACGATCATCGTGCGAACGTTTTGAAAAAATAGAAAATAAAACTAGAGTTTTCGTGATTTTCGAAAATAGACTCACTGGACGAAGGGTTGGCACAAAAATACCGGAGCATTGTGCTCTTCAGTGCTGGTATTCTCCAACCGAAGAAAATGACAACATTGACAAAACAAATAGGCACAAAAACTCGTTGTCCGTCTGAGAGACTTTTCCACCAACGTTCAGCTTGGCCTCTCCAACCAGTTCGCTAAAAAGCAGAAACATTCGTTCAGTTTCTTTGGGTTTTCTTACATACGATTTTTCGACAGGCAGTGATTTTTACAGAAAAATAAAACAATTTTATTGGGCATAGCGTTGAAAGCTGGACTCTATGAAATTTTCCCACAAAATCTTTAAAAAAAGATCATTAAAAATTTCATGAAATCTTGAGGCACAATGACACTTTGCTATTGTTTTCACAGGCATTTTTATTCTGAACTATTGATATTTTGGAAAAAAGAAAATATGTCGTAAATGTGAACCTTTTTGGAGAAAAATGTTGAAAAAACATTTTTTATCACTAGTTTCATGCCATTTTGCCTTAAATAAGTTTTTTTCTCATTTTCATTGAACGTTCTACTGCAAACCATGCTGACAACCATAACCCGAATACATACACTCTGTCTTCTCTGAATTGGAGAATTTATCATCCAGAATGTGAGTCTACGCATTCGTTCGTACTCCCATATCGAGGCTGCTACCAGGGAAGCACCACTAAACTGCAATTATAAAAAAAAGGAAAAAACTTCTCAATAATTATAAGTTGATAAAAAATTTATATTACCAAATTGAAATATATATAAATGTTATCATAAAATAATAACTTTTCTAGAATTATTCTATAATTATGAAGTTAAAATAAAATTGAACATTATCTTAATATAACGACTTTATGATTATTTAATTTTTCTCATTTAGTTTTATCTTTTAGTCTCCAAAGTTGGATAATTATTCAAAAATTTTGACGAAATGCCTGAATATTGCTTTTTGGAGCAATTTGAATAAAATTCGTAAATTTTGATATTGCGATAGAATCAAATTAACGCATGAAACTATTTAATCAGACTCTTAACAAATGACTCACGGCGATGGTAAACCCAAGGGGTTTCCACAATTTGCCAGGATTCATGGTTGCCGTTCCAACAGCAATTTGAGAAAAAGGGCTATACGTTTCTTTTGACGTGTCTCTGTGTCTCTTAAATCCTCTGGTTTGTCTCCATGAAGTTTGGACCTGCATCCTCGGTTTTTGGTGTTTCAAATTTGTGAAGATACTGCAAACCATTGGAAGGCATAATTCGTCGTTCGAAAAAATGAATTCAACATTTTTATAACCTCACATTTGTGCTAATTTGCTTTTTGAGAGTAAACAAAGAAATAATCACTTTTTGAAGATCATTTAGTTTCTTTTTTACCATTTGTTTGACGTTTCACCGAGATACAACAATGCCCTGGCCGCCATCGTGACAACCCGGCGGCTTATATTTTGTGCAAAAGTTTCTCCCTACAACGATGTTCTTAATCATCTGCTCGTGCGAGGTCGGAGCTGATGCAAATTATAGACGAATTTTCTAATCAAACTTTGTCATGTCTCGCGTGTGTACAGTCCCTCGTTTTTATTCAAAAACAAATATAAGAAACATTCGAACACTAAATTGACGTACAAGCGTGTTCAATTCCAGAGGTTAAAACCCTGAAAGAGATTTGTATAGGGAATTTTCAAAACCAGTTTGCCGGCATACGTATTAGAAGCAACGTACGTGTAGCGCGTAATTACACGAATTGGAAACAAATATTGAAAACTTCGAACAAAATTGCAATATTCTGCGTCATTTATCTCTGATGATTTTTGAACTGTCAGTACGAATAAAAATGTCAATGCACTCTCAAATGTCAATCCAATAGCAATAATTGTTTAATTTCAATGACTAGACGTGATCAAATAAATATAATATACACGAGTCAGCTGATAAGGAAAAGTTTTTGTAGTGACTGCGCAGTGGGTGGTGCGCGCGAAATATAAATTCTCCGCTAGATAGCGGCAGTGAGCGAGTTTGCGCGCTTTCTAAAAAACTCTTCACAATCTCTCTTTCTCCGGCACTTTCCCCTCGTACGTCAAAAAAATGGCGTTTTTCACGATTACCCCACGAGCATCTGTGAACTCTTGTTTAAAATTTCGAAGGTCGCCGGTCGTCTATCGTGTGTAACATAAATCTAGTGTTGAAGAGCTCGAAGATAAGGGACAGATGATGTGCCCATTGGGTGATCATTGTGAATCGGATCGTCATCGGGCTATGAAGGAAAAGAACGCTGTGAACGAAGGCGCGCTTTTGTGAATCTAACTTAAAGAAAAACAAAGTGAAAATTTTGTGCTTTCTTTTTTGATAACGATATGGCAGAGAATCTTGCTGCGAAGCTTTATCTCCTCTTGGAGAACGAAAGTGGAAAGGGCAAGTGGATTCTTACTTGTTTCTAATAATTCATTGAAAAAAGACAGCCGGCAATTTGTATGTGATTCTTAAGCGAGCCTTATAATACGTGTTCGATTAGCCACGCGTCTTTTTTTTACGACAAATGCATGTGATGCGTAAATATGCATGTGTGAATAAATACATATATAATTGTGTATATGCTATATATCGATGTGTTTTGACAGTTAGCAGACGCCACACATTCCTTTCCAGCTGTTCGATAAAAAAATAATTACGTGCCATATCGATTGAACGATCGTGCAAAGTGCACTTTCTTTTTTCTTTCTAATTTTCTTTCTTCCGAAGTATCATTCGTAATTGTATGTGTATATAAGCAATTATTCACATTGTGACACTCGTACAGGGGAAATTATTGTTTGACACGAATTCATCAAAACGAGACGTGATAAGAAAACTTAAAGAGCATTTTCTAGGTCTCATATTTCAAATCGTTCTCTTATCTTGTTTTTCGCGAATGTTATTTTTTTTTCTTTCACAATCGAACGACGACGATGACTCTTATCACGCACTTTCATTAAACTTCTCTCTCTCTTTGGCATAAAGTAAACTTGCATTTTTGAATAATGTTTGGATTTTTACGTTTAGCGGAGCAATGGAAATTATTGGGACAGGAAAGAGACGGGTCTTTGCTGGTTGGATGGATCGAAGAAAAGTCTTTGGACGGGGAAACTTCCATCTCCAATTCTGTCGTCGGACACTATGATCGAATCAAGGAGAAATTGCAGGTAATCTCCGATTGACACTCTTTTTTATTAATGTTTCTTTTGTATTTAATCCCCGTTTATCATATATGTATTTAATCATGCATCTATTTAGGTCAAAAGAATTTATTCGCGAATTAACGATTTATAATCTTCTGCTGAGCTAAATCGTACTAATACGTATATTAACCCTCAAAATATACATTTCTCCGTGGTAACATAAATGCTACAATCGGGTCCAGACTTTCCGAGCAACCTCAAGTTGTTTTCAAGTTCAAAGTAATGAATATTGAGTCTTGAAAAAATTGTGTATCATTTTCATGTATCTCTCAATAAGATGAAATAGTTTGTTGACAGAAAACAAATATATTAATGCGGTACAAAGAATTATCAATTTCCCAATAACCAGGTCTTCAGATTTGGACTCAAAATTTTTCTGGGATATTCTTGAGTCCAAGAATATTTTATGGGTTAATCAATGCTGTTATTAAGATTCACGGTCAGTAATAAAGTGCCCTAAAATTATTAACAAATGTGTTTCAAAAGTACATTTTTGACAAATCAGTAAAGAGCGTCATTTTATATTTACCGATACACAATTATTGATTTTTAAGAAGTTTTATGCATCTTTTTGATTTTTTCATATTCTTTGGAATGAAATTATTGATTTTTTTTCAATGGCTTAGGAAGTATCAAAGAATTTTGTCCAATTTTTTTACTCCTTTTTTGGAAAATTTGAGAAACGCCTAATATTTTTTTATTTTTCATGTTTCTGCAGGAAGATTTTACATTACGTTCAATAAGGCGCTGACCGTGTTAATTCAATTTAACTTTTTGCTCTATTTCATAAACAAATAGTCTTAATTAATCGATATTCTTCATTAATTCAACTATTATTTACAGATTTTACACCGTTTTGATAAAGTACTGAACATAGTTCAAGCCACAGTGAACCAAAGTCATACTCTATTGGGGTACGTCATCAAAGAGAAAGCAAAAATTTCAGAAAAACCAACACTGGCTAAAAATCTTGAAGAAAGTAGTGAAATTACGACAGAGAAAAATTCGACTGAAAATTCAACGGAAAATGGAAGCTGTAGTGATCACACAGCCTCTGACGTTGAAGCTTATAGTCCTTACGTCGTCGAGGTCAATTCCAAAAAGATTCACAATTTGGAAATTGAGAGAACGAAACAGATACGAGTACAATTTTTGTACAAACAGAAAGAACAAAAAAATGGAGACAGATTTTTGGTGCTGATACATCAAGAATGTAAGAACGTGATACGTTTATTATTTCAAAGAAAATTCGATTTATTTAGCCAAAACAATTTTTAACGAAACTTCAAAAAAATGAAAATCGTTTAAATAAAATTGGAGAATTTTCGAAATTATCAATTATGCATCCCATTTTTTGATAACATTTTGGAAATAATAATTTAATGCTTTTTTTTCGTTTTTAAGGCGTTATGATGTACACAGTGATTTTTGACGAGATCAATGAACCTCCGACACTTGGTTCACTCGATTCGGAATCGTTGGTTCGAACATTTATTTGGGCTCAGTGGGACGCAACTAACCAGGTGCTTTATCACATTCACAATCGACGAGCTCCCACTAGTTTGGTAACCGAGGATGATAACGAGAGTCGTTCAAAAACTAACGTCACATCACCGACTCTCAGCGGTTTACAATTTCATGATGATCTTCCTCATGAGACAGTGGTAAGGCCAAAAACCAATACGTAAACTCAAATTTATTATCTTCTTTGGTTCTCAATAAATTTTCATCAAATTTTCGGAGAAATAAAAACGAAAAATATTATTTTCAACCCGGAGGCTAAAATAAAGTAAAAAAGTGACTGTAAAGTCTACAACCATGAAGAATTTTCTTATTTTCTTTCACAAACGAAAGAATTTGATGTAATATTAGAAAATTCTAGAAATTTTCTAATATTACATTCTAAAAAATTTTTAAATTTGACTTTTTTATTACGGGAGGAGTATCCAAATTTATTGCAGCCTATTTGTACCCTCTGGGTCTCTGAGACCCGGCCGAGTCCTACTTCCACAAAACTGGTTCTAATAAAATTTAATTTTCAACCTCAACACCGGACTTTCATACTCGCATCGCCGCAGATAAAAACCGTTGGAAATAATAAAAGAAATTTGCTGAGCAGAAAATAGCGAGCTTTACCCTTTTTCGGGTTTTTCAGGCCCATGTGTGTACCGTCAGGGTTAATTTTTCTCTATTGAAAATTAGACAAAAAGTTTGGCATAATGTTGAAAAAAGAAATTTAAAAAATGATTTTTGCAGCTCAACATACCACTGAATTTGCCTCAGCTACCGAGCACCGGAAATTGTGGGACTTACGAGGACGACGTGATTCCATTGAGGGTGCACGATTGCTCGTTGGATCTGATAGTGATATCGGATTGGAAAGGAATGGTTTGCGTGTGTCATCATTATTTGTATCGTCCGGTGCAGCCGCCTCAGCACGTGCTCGAGGCATCGTTGAGTGAATCGAACACAGTTCATTTCGCATATTCGGTAACGTTGTTGCATCATAGTTGCGTCATACATTGCGTAGTGCCGGGAATACCGTGGTCACAGGCGAAGTTGATAAGGCCAACGTTCGCGATATCGGGTGATTACATGTTAGTTTTCGTGCAAGGTTCATTTACGCATTTGTTGGAAATCGGTGTGAATCATGATCCTTGTTGTCATATTTTGTGCGGGCCTCTCGTTTCCGTACCGTTGCAATCGTCTTATCTCGTTCCTTTGCTCGAGCTCACGACGTCGATGCAACGTCAATCGAGCAGCTTGAAGAAAAGCGAGATTCACACTAAATCGAGAGATTTTAATCCGGAAACGAATGGATCGATGCAAGATTTCGTCTCGAAAATTGAAAGCATAGATTTGCCGACTCTGGATCTTGTTACGATTTCCATAAGCACCGAATTCTTAATCGACGTATTTCGCAAGGAAACTTCGGTGCAAGTTCGGATGGGAATTATCCATTATTTTCTCTGCCATCAGAACGACCTAGAAATGGTTGCTTTTCTCGTATCTTTGTTGGCTGAAAAACCACGATCTCTCGACGTCGTACGTTTCATGCAAGAGATTCTCGTCGGTGGCTCTTACGCTTTGGTCCAAAAGAATTTGCTGCCCGATGCCGTGCCGCTGCTCTCGCTCTTGCCCATCACCATGGTCGAGGAAACCGCCGGGTACGACGCGAAAATCAATGATTTGACTATAACTCTGAGCCACGAAAAACTGTGGAATACTTCGGTCATGCTCTTGTCACCGCAACAAAGACTCGTCCCCTATCGCAGCGATCTGTGGACCAGACTCTGGGACAATCTTGGCAAAAGAAGTGAGAACCGACCTCGGTTCAAAACCAGTCAAATTGCTGAAAAATTACTTGTTTCTTTGGCCTGTTATCAACCTGAGGCACTCTCGAGAACGAGCACGCCGATGTCACCAAGCGGAGGGTAAAAATTGTTTTTTTTTATTTTTATTTTTTATCCAATTACAAAGTTTCGAAATTTTGATCCAATAGAATTTTCCTTCAACAAGGCTATATCGCCGCGGTAACGCTCGCATCAGTTTGTTAGAAATTACGATAGACTCGTTTTCTCCCTTCGAACAAAAATTGCCCTTTTTTTTCACAGACTTGTACTCGCTTCCGCATCGTTCGGGGACTTAATGAGCAACCGTAGCAACAAAATCCTCGGGGATTCGGCGCTACCGTTCGTAGAGGTTGAAAGTTGTACAGCATCGAAACAAGAGCATATAGTTTCAGTAAATCTCCGAGAACTTTCGATGTATCTTTTGAAACATGGTACTCAAACTCCGCCGAGTTCGTACGTCTCGTGCACTCCTCTGCAAGTTCACGCCATGGCCACGAGGCACGTTGCAGCTCAATTGGAAAGTTCACGATCGCTTTGTCAAATGATTTGCAAAGCTGCTAACGTCGATCCACGAATGGAACAGGAACGAGGATTTATTCTTATGTAATAAACTACATTTTGTCGTATAATTTATAAAATCTTATTCTATTTTGGCTAAAATTATACAATTTTATTTTATCTTACAGTGACCAGTTGGACGAGACCCGACGAAATCTTCTGTTCATGCTACTCGAACGTTATCGTTACGCTATCGAAAACAGCGCCTTTCCAATGCCTCAGGGATTTACGTCTTTCTTCACATATCTTGGGTACAGAAGTCTGAGATATTCGATGTTTCTGCAGTACGTCGAACGTTCAGTGTTCGAACTGCAGGTCGACGTTACCAAAATTATCATAGCAGGTTCTCAAACAAACTTTTTTCTACAAAGATACACTCGATTTATATATCATTTAATTTATTTGCATTTATTATTTATTTATTGGATACATTTTTAATCATTTATTTATTGACTTTATTTATTTCATTTATTCGAGTTAATTATTTATCGATTTAATTCATTCGCATCCATTTTTCACCAACTGATAAGTATTTTAAACGTTGTATTATTATTTTTTTTTACAGATATTGGAGACACGAAGGAGAACGTGATTAGAAAATTACAACTTTTGTCACTTCTGCCCCGAACCCGTGCAAAAAGGTTGCTCAATCAGTGGCTTCATCCGGTCAGTTTTATGATCAGAGCTCGTGAACACGCGACGAATATTTTGTCCGGGGAAGTTTGTCAGACTCGTGGAAGAACGTTACAGCATTGTAATCGTCACAATGGTAAGTTGAAATAAAAAAAAGACACTAAAATTTTATCGCAAATAAAAAATTCTCAATAGTTCAGAATTTCGAAAAAAAATAATTGTTGATCGATTGCAGGCTTGGCAGCATTTCCTTCAGCCGATCGTCTCTCACCTTTGGACACATTTCTCGATTTACTTACTGCAAAAGCGAGCCTAAACGAGCTCGACTTTGGTTTATTGATTGAGGCGACGGTCACATCGACCGAGGATTTTCTTTAAATAAGCCAAAAATCGTCTTGTCACTAGTTGCAAATAATTGCTCTCGCGAGTGCAATTCTTAAGCTCAATTGGTTCGTACATCAATTTTTTTTTCTTCACTCCTACTTTACACTCGTTTCGTACATTCCGTTTCAAATTCGCGTACAAATTTCGGAGATTAATCGCTCGAGTATTTTATCGTCTGAGCTCGTCGGGACGTTAAAAAACGCTGGGACGTTAAAAATGGTTTTTTCTTCTTCGTTGTTGCTATACGGTTACGTGCCATTTTCGTGGAATATTTTTTTTGCCTCGTTTTTCCACTCGCAGGAAAGTTTTTTCGCTGTACCTGTAGTATTTTCAAAGCACCGTTCAGTATTTTATCATTACTCTGTTACGCTTGGGACACCACCGCAATTAATCTGAGACCCTTACAACGGGGTTGAAAACGACTCCAATTTTTTAAGTAAAAAATTTCTTTTTTGTATTTTTTCGAAACGTTTTTTTCGTTTTATAGACTTTTCGGCATTAAATATTCACCGAATGCGATTTTATCACACACCATTCTCTTCGTTATCAAACAACGAAGGGAATGGTATACAATTAAACCTTATTATTGCACACGGGGATTATTTTATGCTAAAGAGAAGATTGGGGTCATTTTCGACCCCGTTGTAAGGTTTACGTTCGGAAAAATAGATCGTAGGGTTACCGTTGTTGTGATTTTTTTTATATATTATATATTTGGATGTTCCTATTGAAGAAATTTCGTTAATCGTTCGTTCCTCTGATAATTTGATGTTACATGGAGATCTCACGTGCTATTTGCCGTTTATCGTTTAGTTTTCAATAAAGATTGAGATCCATATACATAAGTGAGGCTTTTTGTTTTAAATTTTTATTTATATATACTTCGATATTGAAGTTATTACAGAAATTAGCTAGTTTTCTTGAGCTCTGGTCCAATCCAGTTGTCAGGAATTTTACAATCGTCGCGCCAGGATTCCAGATAATCGGGATGCCGAGAATGAACTATGTAATTATTCCAATTATTTATCCTAAATTGGACGAAATTCTTATTTAATTCATTAGCTAATTAGTAAGTAGAACGAATTTCGTAATTACTTTGTGATACATGTGTTTTTAATTTATACAATATAAATCACTTACAAACTGGTTTCCCATTTTTTTGCCGTTTTTATAGTTTTGTTAATAAAGAATTTAAGCAAAATGTTCATGATTACAATTGAATAAAAGTGGAAAAAAGGGAAAAAGCTTCAATTTTTTTGATTAATTTAGTAATTTTTTTTTTTTTTTCAATATGAATATATCAAAGTCGTACGAAACGAAACGATCTAAATGCGTACCTTTTGTGAGGTATATTCAAAATTCGTTTTTCCGGAAATGGCATACTTTTCACCAATATCGCAAATTTAGGATCCTGTAGAAAACTCAATCTCTTGAAGTCCTCCAAGCCATCGATTTTCGGGATTTTTAATAGTTTGCTTATCAAATCGTAATTCGGTATTGCATTTGCAGCATCGGCAGTCAATTTTAAAGTACTGAGTTTCTGGTTGGAAGACATTGCGAGTATAAAAATTATAATCTCAGTGAAATGAGCTGGTTAAGTTTTGTGAACAATTTTTTTACACTATCTTTTGTTTAATCTACATGTTTTTAATTTTTAATTACCAATGAACCTTCGCTTACGACCTCCTTAACGTCAAAATTGAAGGAGAAAAAATAACATTTTAGCGCCAACTCGCGTGGCGCCCTCTCGCACCTTCATTTCGTAAAACGTTTCGTTTCGCCAATGAAAAAAAACGTCATTTGTCGTCAGCTGTTCGACAGTTTCACACGTGCTACGGGTTTCGCTTAGCATCGTTTGGTTTATTCCGTTTATTTGTCGTATAGTTAGCAAAAAAAAAAATCAATCGCATATTTTAAGAATGGAAAAAGATTCAGGAAATGTTTCGTTCACAACGACACCGGGATTTTGTTCAGATTGCGGCACGATTTTACCAATTCTCAGTGAACATGGTAATGTGCGGTGTTTTGCCTGCCATCGAGTTTGGGGTTCTGAAGGTAAGTTTTTTTTCACAAGTTTCAATGGTTTTTGATCCTTCGACAATTTATGAAAGCTCGATCGTACTCTGATTCTATCCATATTCATCGTTTTATTCGAAATCCCTGAAGAAATTTCCAATTTGAGGTTATCTTTGTCCATTAAAATACGTAAAAATAATCTAATTTACAAAAAAACATTAAACACTTTTTTAATAGAGAAATATTATATATTTTTTTTAATGAAAAATATTCTAAAACAAACCTTTCGTAATTTCGGCCATTTTACAAAAATTATTGTACTAATTTGTTATTTATTGACAATTAGAGCTCCAGATGTTGCTCATTCTCTCCCTATTCGGATTCTCTTCAAAATGGTTGGGTTTATCTATTTTTTTTGCTAATTTTCAACATTGAATATCGATTTTTTAAATTTTTTCATTCGCATAAATTTGCATTTTTTCTGCCATCAATTAACAAGCGATAAACCTATGGTAGAGCCCAATTTCTATCGTGGGCAAAGTTTTGGATTTGGGTGCAAAGGAAATCGGTTGCAAAGTTTTTGATTTATAAGCGTGAAAACTTTTTTTCCTCACAAATTTATAAATGTAGAAAGTAATGCATGAAATTTTCTATTTGCGTTTTTTATTTATCGAATCAAGCTTTCGGAGACATGGCAATGTCTTGTACTATCGAGTTCAATGACAAACATACTTACACAAAACACAAGCAAAAGAAAAGCGAAGAAGATGCGGAAGGTCCCGTAGTAGAAAGACAATGTCCTCAATGCAAAAACAACAAAATGTCATACGCGACTCTTCAATTGAGGTCAGCGGATGAAGGACAAACTGTATTTTACACATGCACCAAGTGCAAGTAAGCAAACATTTCAAATTTCTTTTTTATGATTTTTCAATCGGTAATTCATCAATTTTTAATTAATATAAAATATTGAATATTGAACACAAATTTCTGTTTACAGATTCAAAGAAACGGAAAATTCGTAATCGGCTCTGTTCCATCGCAATACTTTCATTACATTTTTACAAATTGCATTAATAAAAAGAGTATTTCCAAAAAAAGAACTTTGTATCAGAGACTTTTTTTTAGAAAATGTTCTCATCGCAGCAAGCTTTTTTTATCATGGGTCTTTACGACCCGGACAACTCTGCCTGCCCATTACGGGGTTCGATGTTGAGAAACAATTTTTTCCACTGTAGTTTTAATAAAAGCGATTCACAATTTAGTAAAAAATAACGGTTTTACTCTGGATCAAAATGCCCCATGATAATAAATTTTAATACTCTGATATTAAAAAGCTTCAAGATCTTTCATAACAGCAGTTTTTACTGTGAGAGGGAGGAGAGAATGATTAAAAACTGACAAAAAGATATACGAAAGTAGGATTTTATTCAACGAATGTCCAAGGACAAAATAAAATTAAAAATACAAATGCTTAATATTTGAAAATCTGGTGTGGCAAGTGAAATAAATCAAAAATAGAGAAAAGCGCACAAAATTGTTGCAAATGACAATAGCCGACGATGAGCCGGTAAGTACTTGTTGTATTGAAATTGCTTGGCAACAGTAAGAACAAATATCGTTTTGTGTTTTGATAAAATACAAGGAACTTTTTTGATTTGCTCTTGTTTTATAAAACAAATAAAATCTAAGCTTTTGATCGGTCTTATTACATTTAGCGGTAAAAGGTAACAGCGACATTTCCATTGAATCGATACAAGTATAATAATAATAATAATAATAATATGTACACGAATAATCTAATTACATATCGTACATAAACTATGTACAGTGTCAAAGATATTTACATTCATTTGCAATTCGAATTGTTTACAATTAGTATCGATCGTAATAAGTATGCAATGATTGACTCGTTTGGTGGGAGATTTTTCATTTGTTTTTTCTTCTTTTTAACAATTTTTGTCAACACAAATCATCAGAGATCGAAACAACCGTCGAGAAAATTTTCCAACGAGTGATACAAGTGCGAACGATATTGAGCGATTCCATGGTCCTCGTCGGTATAGGTCTACGAAAAAAATGAATCGTTAGAAAATGTAAAAATGATAAAAAGTTACCCTAATCAAATTAATGAAATTTGATAAAAAATTTGTTGAAAAATTACCTGTTGCCTGAAGAGTATGTCTTTCTGCTCGAGCACTTTTGCCAACATAAGAGACTGTTGATAATGAACGTTATCGTCCAAAGTTCCATGAATCAAATAATAACTGTTTGATTTAATGTTCTCGGCTTTGTTGAGAAGCCGAGCCTGCTCGTAACCACCGATGTTATCGCCAGCGGTCGGTAGTCCCATGAATCGTTCCGTATAAATTGAATCTGCGAAAAAAGAAAACATTTGGCATTAGATTTTGTTGAATTTTCATTTCGAAATAATGTTATTTATGCTTATTATGATAAATTCGACATTGCGGATTTAATATTTTTTTCAAAAACATAAATAATTCGATCTTTTTGTGAAATAATTTATAATCCGGAAGCCGATTCTGATTTATCGAAACCTTGGAGAGTCTCTATGTTTAAATCTGGCGTTTCAGTTTCCTTGAAACGTTGCCAATAAAATAATAAAAGCTCCATAGTGAAACAAATCCAAAATTTCCGATATTTTAAATTTTGCGTTGCACTTGTACTTTAAAGGAGATCGTACAAAAGCTAAACAGAGTTGTGCATAAACTAAAATAATATTGGATGGAAAAGAAAAATAAAAAATTGAAAAACTAGCATTTAAGGGGATTAGGCAGTGAAAATAGGCCAAAAATGGGATAAAATTCAAATGATATTTGTGAAGAATCGAAACAACATACATACATTTTCTTTTTTGCAACGTTTTTATTGGAGTTTTGGCTATTAAATTAAGTGGTTGACGTTTCCAAAATATAAATATTTAAGGGAGATATGGGCGGATAAAGAAGACCATGCACTGCTCCCTCATTGCCACGATTCCGAGTGGCCGATTGAAGTTTTCGGCAATTCCCAAACGCCATTCTCTTCAGGGGATGTTCCTCCACAGACTGAACCGAAAATTTTTGAAAAAACATAAAAACTAAAAAAATAGCGGCTAAAATTTGACAACAAACGTCATTCGTTTTTCGATGTTTTTCAAATTTTAGCCATTTTTTTTATTTTTATGTTTTTTCAAAAATTTTCGGTTCAGTCTGTGGAGGAACATCCCCTGAAGAGAATGGCGTTTGGGAATTGCCGAAAACTTCAACCGGCCACTCGGAATCGTGGCAATGAGGGATCAGTGCGTGGTCTTCTTTATCCGCCCATATCTCCCTTAAATATTTATATTTTTGAAACGTCAACCACGGAATTTAATAGCCAAAACTCCAATAAAAACGTTGCAAAAAAGAAAGTGTATGTATGTTGTTTCAGTTCTTCACAAATGCCATTTGAATTTTATCCCATTTGCGGCCTATTTTCGCTGCCTAGTCCCCTTAAAATGACGAAAAAAACAAATGAATTTAATACTGCTGACAGTTGAAAAGGAAATAAATTTTGATACATAATCGTGGCTCTGTGCGAAGGATTAACATTTTTTATTGTGTATAATATTAAATACCATAAAGTGCCCAATCGGTGACGGGTGCGACAGACATTCCACATTTGAATACGCCATCAAGATCCATAGCGAGACTCATTCCAGCTGCATATCCACCGTAGCTCCATCCCCAAATGGCAGTTCTTTGTCGATCGATAAAAGGAAATTCATTTTGCAAGTGTCTGTAAAGGAGAATAAAAAATCTTGAGCCACGAACGTCTCGAATTTCAAATTGGAAAAGAAAATTCCATTCACGAGTCTTTATTGTTGACAATTAAAAATTTTCAACTCAAACACCTTGAATTTCGAGTTTGAAAAATAAACTGATTTTGCAAGTGTCTATTAAGGACAAATAAAAGGCTTCGAGTCCTGAACGTTTACTCCTATATCCTGAAGTACTCGAAAAAAAAAGGAGTCTCGATTGCGCATTTATTCCTAAACCTTTTTTCGTCAACAAGAGAAGAAACGAAAAAGAAGAAGAACGAATTTGAGGCGAGATTTTACAAGCAGTGCGGCAGAGAAGGCTGTTTTGCTGGCTCATCGCGTAAAGCAGCAACGTAACAAACGGAAGGAGAAAGGAGAGGAAGAAGAAGTAGAAGCAGAAGAAGAGGAAAAAAAAAAATAGGGGAGTATTGAAGAATTGGAATTGGGCCAAGAGATCGTGAAATCGTCGAGAGTTTTCTGTCTGTTGCAGCGTTGCCGAAATTCTGGAAACGCGTACTTTCGTAACCATAGTACAAATATAAGTTTGTTGGCTGTATAGTTATTGCGCTTCTTTTTCGACCAAAACGGCTAGACTGTTTTGGCTCCATACGTCCTCGTATATATACGAAAATACAATTAATGTAAATTTAATCTAAATTCAACACAGACGATTATTTTTGGTTGAATCAATTCCATTCGATCTAATCAAATTTCGTAAATGTAAGCCTCAGGGTCCATGAGACCCGGCCAATTTCCAAATCTAATCTTTCCCCAAAACTGACTCTATTTAAATTCATTTTTTCTTCTCGAAAACCAGATTCTTAATCAAATCTATACAAGCAAACAAAATAAAATCGTCTATCCTTTTTCTTACTTGTCTATTGGACCCAAGAATTTATTTCTTCGAGCCAAGTTTGTTACTACCATGGTCTCAAATGACCCAGACAGTTTGAACTGCTTACAACATTAGTAGTTTTTTTTATAAATAATAATACAACTCCTGATTAAAATTTGAGATAGATCCAAATGTCAAAAAACGACTTTTTCTACTGCAGCCAAAGTGTAAAAAAGTACGTTTTAATTTAGTCGAGAGATTTGGCCTGAGTTAAAATGACTCGAATATTGTAATTCAAGGTTAAGTGTTGATTGAATAATATTTACCTCGTTACGTTGATTTGATCGAAAATCTCGACAGTTCCCAAGTTTCTATAGCCTGCAAAGAGCATAGCGTTGCCCTTCAAACCAGAACCTCTACCGTCTATTGCCGCATAAATAATGTTCTTGTGGGTAACCAGATAAGTTCCCCAGTCGACGTTGAACTTTTCGGTAACTTGGTACGTATCGGGACCGCCGTATCTGAAAGGATACCGCATATGTGTTATATATATACATAAATTTTCTCACACACGCACACATACACTCAGACTCGCGAATATATAAATATATGAATAGCAGATATAGAGAACAAGTTTGAGATTGTGAAATTTCTATTCATTAGCGAGAGCGGTATTGGATATATGCACTTTATAACTGGAGTCGCACTATCGTTATAATAGGGCAAAGATCCAATTACCAACTCTGCAGCGACCCTGTTAGTTTACAATCAACGAGCTTTCTCATGTAACAACGTTAATCCGATTTTCTACCAAGAATATTAATATTAAGAAGATATCCAATTGTCCTAATAGCTGCTTCGAAATTTCACTCTGTTTTGAAGAAGATCGTCAACCGAGTGGATGAAAAAATTAATGGAATTTTTTATTTTTACGAATAGTTCTAATTTTGTACGTAATTGATCGATTATTTGAATATTAAGGATGTCGTAGCGGTTCTGTGTAGTCAATTGACCGTATATAAACATTTTTCCTTGAAAAACTACAAATTGACGCTATTATGGTATATAAAATATTTTTTTTTATACATTCGTAATAAAACGACAGCAATCCTGATCAATGAGATAATATTTTAAAAAATTACATATTTTTAATCACTCAATCGAGCTACTCGTCGTCAGCTGTTAATAGCCGATGAATTTTTCATGCGAAGTCTGGCAGCGCTACGCACTCGCACTGTAAACATAAACCTTCTTAACTTCTTTTGATAGCGGAACAGTTCTCATTTATCAATAAGCTTGTGTTCGAGATAACTCAAAATGTTGTGACCTTGTTAAAAAAATTCATTTGTACACCCAGGATTGCACATTTGGTGCCTCCGATAATATTTCTGTTTCAGCGTAGCCTAATATAGGTTATATTATCGCTGTCACGAATGTGTTACGTTGCCAGCTCACTGTAAGAATTTTTCAGCGCGAACCGATCGAACAACTAATCGAGTTTATTGAGGTTTTTCCAACTTTAACTCAAAATTTTGCAAGAACTAATTCGGTAACTCGTTTTTTTATCTTACGATATCAATCTTTGATGATTGATTTATAATTGAGAGTGAAAATTTTATGGTTATGTAATAATTAAATATATGCAATATACGATCGGAATAAAATCCGAAGAGTTACGTCATAAGACACCGGGTTAAAGTTACAAATTTTGGAATTTAATTTCTCATTTGAATTATCGGCAAAGTGTTCCCAATTTTTTTCTGAAGAAAATAGTGAGATCAATTGACAACATGTTTCAATCTGATATCTTGTCTAATGCTCGACCTTTCGCTAAGACCTCCTTAAGTTATTTTGAATTCAAAAAACTTATTAACTTTATTGAAGAAATGAAGAGCAACGGTAGCGACTCGTCGCCAAGTATTACAAAAAAGCCAACGCGAATCCTGCTGCACTCTTATATACACGAATATGACCATTTTCTTTTATTAATTATTATTTTTCTTAACCCGTCAGCGATCGAGATATGAGACTTTTTCTCACACTCGTATTAAAACGATGATTACTCGAAAATTTCAGATGAGATAAGCATTTGAAATTTTTTTTATCTTCACCAAATTTATTCATCTGAATGATAAAAAAGTTAAAAAAAAATTGAATTGTTCTAGTTTTGAAGCTTTCAGTATCGGAGCTCTCAGTCCTGATGATGCAAACTGTAACGTTTGCGAAACGTCGGCAATACGCTGAAACTCTACACGGCATCCATCCGGAAACCATAAACAATTTGAATTGTTGTTTTTGAATTTTTAAAATAATTGTTTTTTGGTTTTTAGTGTCAATTATCGTTCTGTTTATGGTTTTTTAAATATAAAAATGTTTTATAGCCACAATCACTGTAGCGAAATTCTTTTCGAGTTCCTATTTATCAAATTAAACACTTGAAACTATACATGTGAAAAAATCTCTCATCACGCAAACAATGTTTAACCCTTTGAGTCATGGTGGGACGTACGTTGTTTCACCTTTTTTTTTTGCTGTTTTTTGATTATTCAACTACTTTTGCCGCAAGGAATACCGGATGTTCCGTTTGTACATGGTCCTTGAGACGTTTACGAATATACAAAAAATATGTACATTCATTATTTGTTAACTGCATTGAAAAAATGCATTTTCTACTAATCTACTATGAAAATCGCGATGGCAATTTTTTCACAACCTTAATACATTCCAAAGAATTGTTCAGAATTTTTTCAAAATTTTCCGTTCTGTGGTTTTTGTTTAAAAAAAATAAAGATCCAATTATTTCTATGTGAGATCCAAACTAACAATAGTATTGACTGAAAACGTTCGCTTATTTTCGAATTTTTAGTTCAGATTCGTCGTCAGTGACCTCGTACTTTTCGAAATTCATAGCTTTTCATGAAAAAATGCATTTTCTACTAATCTACTATGAAAATCGCGATGGCAATTTTTTCACAACCTTAATACACTCCAAAGAATTGTTGAGAATTTTTTCAAAATTTTCCGTTCTGTGATTTTTGTTTAAAAAAATAAAGATGCAATTATTTCTGTACGAGATCCAAACTAACATTAGTATTGACTGAAAACGTTCGCTTATTTTCAAATTTTTAGTTCAGATTAGTAATCATTGACCCCAAAAACCTATGTAAATAAACTTTCAAGTAAATGGTACGTAAGGAAAATTGTTATGCCTCAAAGAGTTAAAGTGTACGCAGCGCGACCGCTGACGAGTTAATTGATAATCTCTTATCCAAATATCGAATGGTCTTTCGAATTTCATGACTAAAATCGATGAATCAGCACAATTCTTTTGTTAACAAGATTATTGACTTCCAATATGACGACAACTAATATTTGCATTTATTAAGTCGATTATTATCAGATTGTAGCTAATCCAAGATCGAAGTATGAAGATATTTCGAGTGGAAATATAAAAGTTAATTGTGATAACTTTGGACTTTGTGTCTGTTTGAATGGAACGAATTTTGTATTAATGAAATTTTGTTTTTATTTTATTGCGTCTATAAAAAAATATTGAAATTGATAATTATATCGATTTGTGATACTTACACATAAACCAACATCGGATATTTTTTTAATCCTGTCAGATCGGCATCAGGTGGTATGATAATTCGAGTTTGGGCTTCGAAACCATCAGGCAAGGGGACGGTCGTTCTCTTAACCAAAGGTTTTGCTTTAGTAGCCATTAAATCAACCACAGCCTTATTGTCCTCCCACGTAAAAATTTTCTTGGTGCGCTGGTCAAAAGAAAAGGGGTAAAAAATGGCGTAATTGATTATGGAAATAGTATTCGCCACAATGAAAGCTGTAAATTTGGTGAATAGGTAAGATAAAACCGAGGAGTAGGTATGGAAACGAGGAGAATGAGATTCACGTGAAATCACTCGGAGAGCTGATTTTTTTGTCCCTCAATCGTAAAAAAAAACCGTTCGCCTCTGCGCTCGTAAATCGAGTCGTGAAATAATGTGCTTTTTTCCTCATGGAGAGCTTCTTCTTTCAACCTTTACTTTTATTACTACATCTTTTTATTTTATTATCCGCATTGCTTCCGGAGCAGTAAAGCAGAAAATTATGAAGCTCCATGAGAAAATGTAAATTTGGTGAAAAAATTATGTTTTTTTCCTTCGAGAATGCAGAGGAAATATGTGCTTTATTAATACGGAGTGTTTGCCTGCCTTTGCAGGTATTTTAACCATTTTTTAAATCAAAGCTTCTGAAAAAATTCGAGTTTACTGACCTTGCTGTCGAAAATGTAATTTGTAGGAACTCCCGGTCCGGCACACGTCAAAACATAGTGACCATTGTCCGTGGAAAATGTTGCTGTGTTATATAAACAATTTGAGTTGTTATCCTCGCGCTTAATGTTACAACTCAAACATTCAGATTTTTTGTCTATTCTTGACAAACGATACAAGTGCTGTTGGGCTGAATCGCTTTCGCTTGTTGCAAGATAATATCTGTATTAAAATAATCAAAAATATAAGCATTCCACTAAATTCCACTAAAAAATCGATCAAATGAAAAATTTAATCGATTGACAAATTAAAGAAATAAAGTTCATCTGTTCTACTGAATCAAATGTTCTAATTACATCAGAGAATTGTTTTGGTCCCAAGATACTATTTCTGTGACAACAAATTTTCCACTGGTCAAAGCTGTGACAGTTGGCTTTTCGCTGGTCGTATTGTTGACAATTACTAAATGCCTCCAATCCGTATTGTCGGATTGCTTTTGAGGCAGGATCAAAAGAAAAGCTGTTCCATCGTTGCTGAAGTGAGGCGATTCGAATTGCTCGACCCAACCGTTCGATTCTTCGTACGCTAGAGCCTATTAGCGGAAAAAGTAACTAATTCAATTTTAATGATTAAATTTTTTATTTACTTAGAATAGACTCATGTGTTGGTTGACGGCTGCTATGATTCTGGAGGTTTTGCTCATCTAAAATCAAAAAATCAAACGATATTTTAATTTGTAGACCTGAGGCTATCGCTGGAATTAAAATAAAGTAAAAATATCGAAAATTGAATTTTTGGCACGGTTTTAAATGTCAAGTTCCAAGTTTCGTCGTTTTTTTCGACTTTTAAAACCGTGCCAAAAATTCAATTTTCGATATTTTTACTTTACTCTAGTTCCAGCGATAGTCTCAGGTCTACAAATTAAAATGCCGTTTGATTTTTTGATTTCAGATGAGCAAAACCTCCGGAATCATGGCAGCCGTCAACCAACGCGTGAGTGTCTTCCGAACGGTGTAAAGTCGATTCAATTCGTTATTTTTGTTTGATAAAATTCTGAGGGACTGTGAAAATGTTAATAAATGTGTGGTAAAAATTCAAAGATATTGTGTTTTAATGGTTCATCAAAAAAAAATTCCCAAAAAAGCGGAAAAAAATAGCTGTCACATGGGATGACCCCGTTGATGACTGACTAAGTCTACTTTAAGGGGGAAAAGACCGAGTTGAAGCCGCTACGTTTTCTCATCGTTTAACTCTCCGGCCACAACACCAAATATAATTGATGAGAAATATTATATCAAAACTAAGTCGGGTCCCGATAAGGCAATAAAACCGGAGCCTTATTGATTTCAAAAATTGAAAAATTTGCATGAACGCATATATATTGTCGGGTATATTAAGAATTTGAGTGTTTTTTCTTTACATTGATCATTTTAAAGAATTATTATTATTATTATTTATCTTCAATTTACTTCATTTCATTGCTTTTATTAACATTTTTTTAAAACTTTTTTGCTTTGTGATATAGAGATTTTGAATTACATGTGGGAAGATTCTGGAATGCTAGGTATGTTACATTTTTTAATCAATTTTTTTTTCAACAAGACTATATAGCGTAGTGGTAGCGTGCGTATGGGATTCGGTCAACAGATACAAGGTAGGTAAGTAGGATCGAATTCCCCAGTGTAAATAGGAACATTTTTCTGGATAAATTCATGCCAGGAGTAATGGAAATAGTGAAATATTACCAAATATGATCGGAAATTAAATTCTAATTAAAAAATCAATATTTTTTTAAACGTTTAATTTTTGGTAGGGCTCCGACAGGGCTAGTGATAAAAGCCCCGAATTATTTGCTTTTAAAGGCATTTGTTTAAAAAGCGCGACCGGCCTTTTAGGGGTCAGTATGGGTTTCCACATAAGGATCCTAACTAAGTTAGGAAATTCTGATCGGGACCTTTTTGCAGCTTCAACTGGATTGACGCACCAGGATGTATTGAGCCTTTTTTTTATATATTTACGTAAATTAATATCCAATTCGAAAAGAAGCGAATAACAAAAAAATGCTGGAATTAAAAGTCCTTTAAATAAATGAAAAAGAAAAGTATTTTTAGATGAGAATTTTTTTCTCTTCGTTGCAAAGTATTATTAAGGACTGAAATTTGAAAAAAAAAAAACAATAAAGCGTATGAAAATGACTGAATGCAACAACTAAAGCAAGCTTAATTTCCGTACTGTCTTGTCCCTGGAAGCTTCCAGATTGTAGAAACTGAAGTAAGCTTTGCTTTGTACTCGGTTCATCCACGTCGACGCTATAATATTGTCAGTTGGAAATGCAACAGAGGCTAAAATTCTCTCTGCGTAAGAAAGCTCCGCTGGATGTTTGATCTCATGGAGCGTCACGTTGTCTCTCGCAGCTGCTTCAAGATCAACGTAGTAAAGTTTAACGCTTGGGTTAACCGTGCCTGGCTAAAGTAAAAATAAGGTCAAAATGACGTGATAATTAATTGTTGCATTAAAGTTCCTTTTGATTGATAGAGAAAAAGGAAATAATCATTACCTTGGGATAATGAATCGGTATCGCTGAGGTATATTGAAAAGACAAGCTTCCGGGATAGCCATAAAACGGTATATTCATTATGGGCGTGTTCGAATCGTCGAAATATGCGAATGCCAATTTTTTGCCATTTGGCGAAAACCACATTGCCTTGTTGGAGCTTAAAACCTCCTCTGAAATCAATGACACGAAAATAAAGATCTGCTTTCTTTTTTCGCATCTTCTTTTCTTCTTTACAGTTCAAACAACTTTTTGTCTTTATATTTTGTTCGAAAGTTTGTATTGAGTAATGGGAGAACGAGTGAAATCTAGTGCATCGAATGTTTCAAAGAATTGGCTTCTTTCGTCGTGGTCTAAATTAGTTTCAAAAGAATCTTTCAAGCTTGTCAAAATTTGGCCTCTTTTTACCACGGTATTTTCGTCATTTTTTTGCCTTGATGGAACAGTCATTTTTCAATAATTATCGTTTTTTATAAATTCGTTAATAAATCTATATTTTTTTTCATAAGCAGCTGATTTTCTAACTCTCATTACCCTGCATACATAATGAACAAAGCCAATAAATTATTTAACGAAAATTTGAATTTTGAGAATGGATTTAAAAAAATGTACAACTGACCCTCGTAAACCCAATCGGGCACACCGTTGTAAATACTTCCGAAAATGCCAGTCGAAGTTATTTGGTAATCGTTATTTATTTCCGGCTCCGGTCGATAAAATATATTATTTTGACTGACGTAAACAAGACCGTTGCCTTGTGGTGCCCATGTTGCTAATTGCAGATTCGTCGAGTTTCCCACCGTCAACAAGGTTTCAGTACTGTTGTGTAAAAAAATTTCATTTTTTAATGAACAAATAAAAAGTTTATCAAACCTTTTCGTTGAAAAGTTGACAGAAAATTAAAAAAAAAAAAAAAGGTTCATTAATATTTTATAATGATGTATAAGTCAAAAATCCAAGCAGCTTAATTTTTAATGAGTTTCCTTAAAGCTGATCATAATATTTTCGTATTTATCAAAATTAAAATGAGGCTAAATATCTAGTAATTTGATTTAAAGGAAAGATTTGTAACGCGAGCTGAAAATAATGAGCGAAGAGAAGTATGAAAGTTACGAAATTTAATAAATGTGAATTTCCATGAGGAACATCATTAAAGCTAGAAAATTGTTGTGCAAAAAAAAAAAGACTTTTTTTTCAAGTCTGGAGAACGTATTTCCGGATAATTTATTTTCCTCATTGCTTCGACGATGTAAAATATAACAAGCGCGAGTAATTTTCCTACAAAATTGAATGGACGTGAAATAAATAAGCAATTAATAACATTTTTCGTTACATCGAAACCGGGTGAGCGTTGTTACCAACTGACGAGGAATTTCTGTCACAAAAATGTATGCGTGATATAATTTCAATTTGTGCTCGTATTTTTAGGTCAAAAAATGGCCACATGTACACACAATTTACGTACATTTTGTGGAGAAATACTGTGAAACGGTAATGCCTCATTTTTCAAACATTACGCCGACAGTTGACACATTCGCAAAATATCGATTATACGGTAATATGGTTGACGGGGGTTGAATATCCACCGGATATTCGTGTAATACGTAAAAATATCGTAGTTGGAAGCTTTTTCAAACAAACCTTGATCCGGATAACAATAGCAATAAAACCGTATAGGAATAAATCTGCAATCGCGATTGAACGAATAAATATAATACTATTTGTCCAGCTTTTACTTCGAATAAAAAATATTTATTAGTTTTTTGCAAATATATATATTTTCTTTTATCCCCCGAGAGCTTTTTTCTTGTTTAAAGTAATAACGTAGCAGAGCGAAAAAAGCGAGTAAATTAAAACACTAATAATAATCCATTAATCGAAAAGTTTTTGAGGAAAAATCATTATTTTAAAATGTTTTTTTTTTTTATATTTTTTATCTGTTTGGTGCATGTTCCCCTTAATTGGAACAATGGAGAAGTATATCAACGCACACATCGAGACTGTTGTTGTTTTGTGACAATGTCGGTTTTATGTACTTTAACTGTGGGATAAATAGCAGTGTTATATTGCTGATGCTTTTGGCTTTGGTTCATCCCTCCCCTCTCTGTAGTCTTAACAATGTCGAAATGGGTCAATTGTCACTTGTATCAGGGTGCTTTGGCTGCTGCACTCTCGGGTGACTGAACGAATGGCAAATTACGATGACAAATGAAGCATTACTCTACACATTAGACTCGCTGCAACAAATGTAGGATAATATCTTGATAAAGAAAAAAAAAGAAGCCTCGGCTCTTGGAATTATCACGGCTATTTGAATATGTAAATGCGTGTGTACGAGTGTTGAAAAGAGTGGAATTTCCAACTGCGAGAAAATCCTCGTGGTTCTCGCTAACTCGACAAACCTGTCGAGATTTCGTGGAAAATAATGTTTTGAACAGATGATTCGAATTACCATTTGTAATTATCATCGCAGAAGATTAATAATTATTAAGTTCGCGTTCATGGATTATTATTTATAAATTCTCTTACCGGGAGAAACCTGTTTAGGAGGCCGAAATTTCGGTGTTTTTCGTGAATTTTTTTCAACAGGGAAGGAATTTCAACTGGTGGGCATTCTAGCTCAAAAAGTTATTGACCAATCGTTCTGAAAATTTGTGTGAATATTCTTTATTCAATTACAATCTATATGAACCTAACTCTGGGATGATATTATTATTAAAAATATTTTTTTTAATGCAAAAAAAGTGAAAAAACATGACATTGTGTTCAAACACTTCAAAAATATGCAATTTTCAACTTTTTCGATCACAATTAGGTTCATATTCTTAGGAAATATGTTGTTAACGAAAAAAAAAAATTGTAATGATTATAGATAAAAATTAGGACTTCAGGAATGCCCGCCAGCAAAAAACTCGGATGGCGATCGTCCATGGACAGCAGCTTCTAACTCCACTATTTCCGGCGGAAATGACTTGAAAAAATTACAAAGTGTACTTCAAAACATGAATAAAATATCCTCCAAGTTTAAACAAATTCTGATTATTCCTTCCCTGTTAAAAAAATTCACGAAGAACACCAAAATTTTGGCCTCCTAAACTGATTTCTCCTGTTAACATTATTTTTTAGTCAAATTTTTACGAATACATTTGTTTTATTAAAAAAATGGTATTTTTTCAATCTTTTATTCCAATATTCCTTTGTATAAATTCTTTACTTCAAACCAAATCCGTTGATAACACGAAAGGAACATTCGCACGATTCTTCGCTCCGACGCGGTCGAATGACCTCGCAATTTTTCACGTATGTAATCATAAAGTGGATTTCGATCGAACATTGGATAAAGAAAAAATTGATAGGGTAATAATTACTCGATTTTCAGACTGATAAAAAAGGTTTTTGTTTTCTGTTATGAAATCTTGAGGTTGCGAAGTGTTATTTAAAAATTTTACGTGCCTGAGTGGATTTTGTAACATGAGGAAACTATTACATCGAGTTAAACCGGACTACTTTCTCTAAAAGTTCGTTTATTCGTGAAGCGAGAAGTTTTGGTACTTCAATATTTAATGTTCAATAATAAGAGTTTCACAAGGGACCGACGATGAGGCTTATGAAGGTGTTTTAACTAAAAAATTCATTCCATCGAAAAAATGATGTACTTACAGAGTTTCCAAATTGACGATCGTGTACTGGGCGAGGTAGGTATGTCGAAAGTACTGCAAAAAAGAAATTGAAATAATAATGATGAGAATGATGAAAAAAAAAATTGGGAAATCTCTCCCTTCAAAGCTGATCATGGATACATTTAATTTTTTTCATTTTTCGTTCTTAGCGATGTTTCGAAGCTGAATAGTCACCGCGAGAGACCATTTGTTTGAAGAAATTTTTTGAAACAACTATTCGTTTATTAATGTTTTAGAATTTTTAGAGAAAAAAAAACATTTTTTTTCGACCTTTTGACAAGAAACCTATAGAAGAGCCATTTTCTAGATATTTTCGAGTCATGATGTTCGTAATGAGAAACTGAAAGCTCGATTTCTGGGGCCATAAATGGGAAACTCGGAAGAGGGTACATTTTTTTTTTCCCTCTTATTACACCATATCAGAAGCGCTAAGCGATCGGAGAATCGATTATTCATCGTACTATGCGAATGAATAGTACGCAAAAGACATTTTACCGATAAATATAATTTTGTGTCGAAGAGGGTGCGATAGCGTTTAGTATATCGTGACATTCCTATCAATATTGTCCACCTTCCCTCCTCCGATGTGCGAAGGATTGATGGTCGTCCAACGCTATTTTGGTTCCATGAACTCTTTTCCAACCGAAGAGGGAAAGAGAACCAGTGAGAAAAAAGATCCATTAATCACGAATCGTTTCAGCCGGTAGTGGTCCAGTTGCCGATGATTGGAGCATTCTATAACGATCGTTTTCGTCCGAGACCGTGTACGAGTATGTGCGTACGTTTGCGTAGATAAATGTTGGTTATATTTGTTTATAAAAATAGTTACTCCAGCATAACAGCGATGTTTAAATAGTTTACGAAATGAACATTGAAAGAAAAGGGATTTGGTGCACTGATAAAAAAATATGGTATTTCTGACTATATTTCAACTATGCAGTATGTTTCCCTGAGGTGACAGAAATATTTTATGGTTACTGTAATCCACCAAAATATAGTTTTATTTACTATATTTCAATAATCGAATATATTAATTACACATGTTAATTGCAACAATGACATTTTTACATATAAATTTAAGTATCTGCTACTAGTGGATACTAGTATGTCGTACACAATATGTAGATCTTTTCACTATCAAAGACAAATCACCTAATTATAGGTATAGTCAGAAGTACTATACAAGATACGATTAATAGGTAAAGGTGATTAAAATTGCGATGGTCCGATCAGAATGAAAATATTCTACTGTTGATCATATTTTTGTCTACATGGCAACTTGTTCATAGTTTTGTATTTACTATATTTTGTATTGTTAAACTTTTTACCACGAGTAATAGTACTTTTTATCTACGATATTGTTATATACACCATTCAGATCGTATGTTCAAATGAACATTTCAATTATAGTTAAGTTAATTATAATATGATATTTCTATCAATGCATTATAGCTAATTTTACTATAACACATTTTACTATGTTAGTTTGTGAGAATATGCCATGGTCTTTTCTCTCAATGTGTTTTTTGGTCCATAAATCGTAGCAATGAATGAAAGTAAAAAAATAACCAAATGGGAAAAGTGCAGCATATCAATTTTACATCATAATTATGTCAAAACTTATTAATAAATATTTGAACTAAGACTTGTTCAGCAAATATGTGGAAATTGTCTAGATATGATGATTCAGAATTAATATTGTTGTTATCTGTAACATTTTTTATTTCGTGAATATATTTATCGTACTACGAGAAGCATAGAAATTGTGATTGAATGGAATTTGTTGCTACAATAGTACCAGAGATACGTCCTGGAGTTACTCCCATTATACCGAATCTGAGAAGATTTCTCTTGCACAAGGATATAGCGTAACATTGAAAGGAAAATATTTCGAACGTAGGAAGATTGAGTCTCTTTGGACGAAATAATAATAGCGGTAAGACGATAAGCGTTATGTTGATCTCTCAAAATTCGTTCATCCTTGAGGGAGTTTCGTCAAAAGTAATGTATACAAAGTACAGGTCGTTTTAAGTTTAATGGACAATTGCATAGCGTCCGCAGGCTAGACGATTGAAGATAGAGCAAATATTCATAGAACCAATCTTGTAGAGCATAAAATTTCCTACAAAAAAGTCCCGGACAATATTTTTCTGTCTTCAATATTTCAGTCCTGCGAGCGGTTCGAAAACAGGCTGATTTTCGAGGGTTTCATATGTGAGGAGGGTGTTCAAGGTATTTTTTCAATTTGCTCTCAGGACTAAACTTCCGAAGATAGAAAAATTTCGCTGAAAACTTTTTTCTAGAAAATTTCATGTTCTACCATATTGATCCGATGTATTTTTGTTCTATCTCCACTCGTTTCGGCAATATGTGCGTCGTAAGAGCACGCTTTCAACGATTTTAATAATTAATAACATCAGCAGGAAATCCGATCACAAAGTAGTACCAGACTTTTCGACTCAAAAGTCGGTGAATTATTTAACTCTAGACTATGGACTACAACTCCTGAGACAGCCTGCTCACATACATAATCGTTCGTGATAGAAACAATGATAACTTTAAAGTAACGTTTGTTCGATTCGGATGGTTTACTGGCTCGTATGTAAAGTGCTGCGTAGATAACAGTATGTGCGTTGAAATCGCTTTGTGAAGGGCATTGTAGGACAATGTCATACGCTGATTCAATTTTTGCTGGGCTCAAGGAAACTTGCGCACTTCATCCAGTTGTATGCATTGTCTGTTCATTGCCAGAGGGACAAAGCGAAGAGATAGAGGGGTGAATAGGGGCGAAGGGGGGGGAGAGTGTACCCCTTTCCATTGTCCTTTGTTAACATATATTCCCAGTGCACTAGTTCACGTCTGTGTTTATCCTGAGCCCCCGTTTCTATTCGTTCTGAAATAACGCCGTTACTGTAAAGGACGCGGAGCTTCCCAACGCACGAAATAGATAATAGAACATTATTCGATTGTTTTCACGATGAATCGTAAGAAATTTGCTACTTTGTTCGAATTGGATTGCACGAAAACATTATTAAAGTGGAATTGCCATGTATTTGATTCAAAAAATTGGTTGTATTTTTTTACTCCATATTTCTTCAATCTTTCTAAAATAAGTAAGACGAAGAAATTGAATCTGAAGGCAGAGGAGCTTTGAGGATAAAACTTCAGACGTGCTTCTCTCGAATTCAGTTTTCCGGAGACGTAAAATTTTTTAATTTTCCACCATTTTCTTTTACGTGACTATATTCGAATAATTCCAATACCCAATTCGAGTTTATTTGATATTAACAAAAATAATTTTCGTTTCGTTTTGAGATTTCGATAAAACGAACAACATTCATTCGATCGAGATAAAAATTATAAGCAATTTGATGCAATTGTAATTCCTTCTTGATCCAGACGATTTTTCAATGGGAAAAATGTAGAACTGATAATCTGGATCGATAAAAAAAAAGTAGCGTCGATAAGTTGTGCATAAAAAATAATGAAAAAAAGGATTTTTTTTTATACGTCAAAGCTCGAAAGCCTCTTAATGCAAGCACGAAAAAGCACATTTCGCGTCAGCGAATGTCGAAAAGCTCCGGCAATAAAATCCCTAACGGTAGGAGGAATATGAAAATGTGGGAAAATTCGAAATCAATGCCCATAATACATAAAATTTGATACGAGAAAGAGGGGCAATAATATTTGTTCAACGGTGCGGATCGAATTAATAGCGCGAATTTCGTATTTGCGAAAGTCGCATATAGATCGCTGGGTTTGTTCTCGTCGAAAGGGTACATCGACTCCTGAACAAATGAAATCGTGTGTACCGATAAAAAAATGAGTAAAAAATGCAAAAGTAAAGAAAAAAACTGGATAAAGTTGATCGCATATGGCATACTCACTTTCTGATAGTTCGAAGCGAGCAGCAAGTATTTCCGATCGGCTGAGATTTGATGATCGAAGCTGCGAACCAAAGCCTGAAATCGTCGTGAGAAAAACTAATCAACAGGAGTAACGAGAACGTTTTTTTATGGCGTCCATAACTTTTACCTCTTTTATGCAAACGGCTGTTTTTTTGTTGTTATTCCGTTATTGTTATTTTTGTTATTATTATTATTATGTTGACTATCTCACGAAGAAAGTCGACGATTCGTGATTCACGGGTCAGAAGTGTCTTGTTATCAGCACGAACGATAAATATACCGTTCGCATAAGAAATGAGGTAAGCGTGATGGATTTATAATTGCGTCGATAACTCAAAAGAAACGAAAAACTCAAATTCTTTTAACACACTTTGATAAATTTGCGAATGAATTTATCTGGGAGATAAAAAGTGTAATTTATGCCAAAATAGACGGAAAGGAGGTCGAATTCATTTAGACCTTAGAGAAATTGAACGTCTTCAGAAAAAGTTGTTGAATGGGATTGTCGATTGAGAAAAAAATATAATTACGGTAAAAACAAACGCTTCTACATTTCAAAGAAACGAAAAAAGATTGAAAAACCGTTTTTTTAACAAAAAATCGTCGAAAAAAGCACGTAGGACTCTGTACACGTCCATTTGATCT
>OZ022422.1:21067253-21208542 GCA_963989365.1 Rhimphoctona megacephalus | reverse complement strand
GTACGACACACCGCGTGCCATGTTCCTGGATAATCGTAAGCGTCATGAGGCAAACCCGAGGCCGAGCCACAGATACGCGAGGTACCGGTGATTTACTCGAGAGTTAATAGGTTAGAGTTGCCCTGCTGCTGGACGGTCACCACGTGACACAACACAGGTTGAGGCTGAAATGCGTATAGAACTCGGGGCAAGAATAATGAGACGAGAAATAAGCCTCATGAGTACCTGAGAATTTGCTAATTCTGGCACGTCCTCATTTCAAAAGGATTTTAATCACAATGGAGAGCCCCAGCAACGTTTTTATGTTTCACAGAAAACCTTGGCGGCATGTGCAAAACCGAGTTAACGTTTTCTTCGCCATCTCTTCAGCTTCTGTTTCTGTTTATCCGTCGTATAATTTCACTGTTGAAATATAACTCCGAGAGTGTTGTGTTACCGAGGAAATTACAAATGGAACAGCCAACCTTAATGTCAGTTTCTGTTTAAAGCAGTATATATACCGCCGCCAACGCTACAGGAAAATCGTAATAGCTTGTGATGTGACTTTGTCTTTGTATTTTGGGACAGGAAGGTTTAGTATCAACCACCGGATGGCCATTTAACTGCTGCAGATCCTCGAATTCCAACGGCATAAAGCCCATCTGACTGTCATCCACAGGGGTGTTGAGATCACTGTACATGGCATGTATTACTCACAATGGGCGGCAAACATTGACCCGTCGATGTCCTCTCCGATCTCCTTTGCACATCCCTTAGTTTCTGTTTACCACCAATCGGCAGCGCAATCTTGATCCGTTGACACATGCAATTTGTCATCATTGATGCTTCCACCAGACAGGATACCGGTTTGTTATCGTACACCTCTCTCGTCCAATTGACTCAGGTCAAAGCTCAGAAATTCTCAAATCTATATTGAAACTACCAACATTAGGTTATTTTAACCAAACCCAAAACCCGCATTATCAACTACGCAATATTGTTCTTCGTCTTTGAGCCCTGTACCATCCACTTCGTTGGGAATAGTTCAATTGTTTTAAAAAAAATTGAAAAACCCAATCCCGTTGAAAGGTACGAGCATCCTATGTCGCCTGGGTCATAAAGACCCATGGCAGCAACAACCAAGGTTCAAAAAATGGCAGGAATCTAGGATTAAACGCACGTATGACATTCTCCAACTAAGAAATGAAAAATGTTGCAGCTTCGACAAAATGGTATAACAGGTCAAGACTAAGGAAACATCTTTCATAAAGCCGAATTATTGTGTTAATCATAAAGATTTTATTCTGTTTTTACTCTTCATACTTGCACCCTATAATTCAAACGTTAATATGAGTCTAAAGCAGTATCATATTTGCTTCGTAAAGAGTCCTTTGAGACGATGGAAAAAGTCTTAAATTCGTAACTAGCATGAAGCCGCGAAACTCCCGAGTCTCTTTAAATTTCAGGTATCCTCTAACTCCAGTCGTTTTTATCTTCAGACTTTCATGTACGTTGGATCTTGACCTGATCTACGAGCAACCGGATACTTTTTCAGCGTTACCGGAAAAACGGATAGTTATCTCGATGTTTTGTGCTCCACGGAAAGAGGAAAGCGTGGTTCACTTTTTTCAATTGTTTCGTTTTCTTTTTTGTTTTTTTTTTTAATTTTATTTTTATTTTTATGAAACTTCCACTAACGTAGTTTTGTGCTCTTCAAGACATCAACTACCCACGTAGATTATCCCTGGGAGTTACGACACCAACTGGTACAGCTATATACATTGCGTTTTCAGCAGAATGCATAATACTGTTGTACGAGTAAGGAAAACGTAACAATTGCTGACACTGTCTCTCGGTTCCTGACAACTTTATCATTTTTATTTATGCACTAAATTTCAGAGATCTGGGGCTTTTTATAGGTCGTGACTTTTCATGGATAAGATCGTGGTTGTATTTGATCGAAGCTTTATTTTCAAAAGCTTATAAACTACTGTTTAGAGATTTTTCAACATTTCTATCCAACTATTGACTCGTGAAGGTCTTAATTGTGTTTAATTCACGAATAATATCGTGGATTAAGAATAGTTAGGAGACTTTTGAGATAATATGTTCGTTATAAAACTTTTGGCTGTATTAAAATCAGTCAAGAGGGAACGATTCAATAAAACGTAAGACAAGAATAGAAGACGGAATCGTTCATTAAGATCTGGTCCAAGAGCATATCAGCGGAGTCATCGCATACTCTGATAACAAGTTTTTATCTCTCATCAGACATTTTGGCCTCGGCTGGTGATACTCCAGTGGAAATGTGGAGCAAAGGAGCACGTGAAGAAATTTACGAGTGCTTTAGGAACTGACAGGGTTCTTAAAGGAAGTCGTAGAGTCCTGTTAACAGCTTCTGCTCTATTTTGTACGCATTCAGGCACAGCTTAGAAATATTTTCATTAAAAAATGTCCTCCTTGGCTTAATTAAATTGCAAAAGGTACGCACGATGTAGCAATACAATTGTGCAAAAGAAATTCCAACAAGCAAATGTTATCGTATTGATATTAGATGCTGCAAGAATTCATTTAGAATGAAAGTCTGTAGCAATCGAATTGGTAGCTATTCTCGTAACAGCAAAATTGTAAAATTCCTCCTAAATGAGTTTGTTAAATGGTAATATTGTTATTGCAGGGGAGAAGCTTTGGTAAGTGGCATTCCAGATGCATTGGTGTCAGGCGTAGGCGTTAGTGTGGAGTATATAATCCCCTCCCCAGGAAAGGAAGAGGAGAGACGTGCATCGAGTATTGCGTCGCATCACCTCTTCCCCAGATCCTCTCTCTCTCTCTCTCTCTCTCTCTCTCTCTCTCTCGCGCGCTCGATATCCCTCTCGAAACTACTGCATCGTACGCACAGACTGCAGCGCATCGAGACAATTGTGTGTGGAGTAGGTCAAGCCCAGTTGACGGTTAGTTTTGCCAGTCTGTCCACCCTTGTCTGCGTTGTGCAGAAATGGGTTTGCTCAACGATCTACCAAATCATCGTCAAGTTTTAGATATCTCACGACCACTTGTATCACGAACGGGCAAGATGAATGGAGATTGAAATTCTCGACGATCGTCCAAGGAGAAGAATTGATATAAAAAAGAGATCTTTTTTAGTTGAAATAGGACGTTGAGAAATTGAAAATAAATTCGAAAAGTTTGATCTTCATGTAGAAAACTTGAACGATTTTATTAATTTTGATGGATCTGAGGCTTATCAGTTTTAACCTATGGAATTTTTTACTCGAATAGTTTTCTTACAGATTTTTTCATCCGGGGGAAAAATAATTAAGAGTGAAAGGTGGGAAGATCGATATGACAGACTTATCAACCTTTTAACGATGTTGCAAAAATATAAGGATGCTTAATCAGGTCGTTTGCAAAATAGGCTGCCTTAATGAGACAATAGAGAGATAAGCATATCTCAAACGCTTCAAGTCTCTTTAATGGTAAAATAAAAAATGAAAATTACCACCGCAACAAACTAGTGCTCGTAATATTATGAGGTCTACTAATAACGATTTTAGAGTCGACTAGAAACACCCTCGATTTCATATAGTTTATTTTTTTGTGCAAAATATATGTACAAGGTGGAAATTAATTTTTAAATTCTCGCATCATTCTACGAAAATTCGTAATATTGATATTAAAATTACCAAAAATAATTATTTACTCGAAATGATTTTCATTGAAAATCATTGTCCTGTAAATATTATGGATTATACGTCAATTTTTAATACGAGAGTGAAACGCTTCGAGTAATCAAATTTTAATTATAATTGAAATGATGTACGACTAACTTGTTGAAAAAATTTTCAACGAATATACAGTTCGTTGATACAGACAGCTACCGAATATTCTCTACCACATGTTTATATTAAAATTGAAATAAAAAATAGCCCAGTTTCAACAGAATTAAAACAAAGTTTACACGTGTTTATCAGGAACCTTGCAGCTCGATCGATATCGATGATATCAACAAAACCCTCATGTTATTATACCTTTTAACGTTCGCGTAAAAAGGGAACATCCTACCTCTCGCTGCGGGCTATTTATTGAAAAAAATGATTCACCGCTTCCTGACAAAAACTTTTATAGCTCTGAGAACAAAAAAAACTCTCTCCGCAATGACAATGCTAAATTACCGTTTCGTAATTAACGAGAGGGAGAAACAGAGACAGATGGCAGACATACCACACTCGTTCACGAGCGCAGTAAAAAAAAAGTGGGTTTTTAATTATCCAGTATTCGTTAACAATGTTTTTTTTGGAGAAGAGAGTGAAAAATTAATCAAACGTAGACTCAAGGTGATCTTTTTAATTAAAGAATCCCATCAATGTAACTCTCGAATAATTGCTGCGATAAATTAGAAAAAAATGATTTTTAAACGTTCCAAATATATCTAATAAATTATTTTACAACCAATCTAATACCTGCAGCATGTAATCAAAAGTTCTTTCGTAAATCACAGGAATAGTTGAATAAAGAAAAGGAACTTCGTGGTTGAATTAAATCCAGCAATAAATCTGTTTAACGAAAATAATGAAGAGCTATTACAAAATGGACCAAAACCTGGAACCCCTTCAGGGCCGCAACAGTAAACAGACGGTCTAATAATGTGGTTCAGTGAGGTGCGATGTGAAAGTTCATGAGTTTCAAGAGGATTTTCGTTAAATCCCGAGAGAGGGCAGTAAACCTTCGCGGGCCATATCCAAATTTGCTTGAAGTTTCCAATATTTAAGAGTCCTCGGGGAAGTGAGGTAGAACGAGCTTTAGCCTCATGGTCACGAACCATCGCCTTCGGGTTTTTATACGAGCTTTTTATTGCATGCTCGCGGTCTATTCTATTGAGCTATTTTATAGGCCAACATAGAAGTAGCAAAAATTGGTTGGCTGTAGTAAATTGTTAACGGAGGAAGGTGAGATATGTGTGTGTTTTCATAAGAAGTTAAATATACGTTTAGAATATTGAGGGAAGATATTGGAGCGGGAAAAGCCAACGGAGCTTATAATGTTGATCGAGGTTTATATTTCCTATATCTTTCTGCAACATCATGTCCGAATGAACGTGTATACATACATGCCTAAATGTATACATGCATACGATTCTATAGTGTATATAATACGTAATACGTGAGGGCGAGGAGTAGCAGGTGCACCGACAATACCGCTTTATGCTAATAATGATCGTTTTGGCCATAAATTATCCTCAAAGTGCTCCCCATTATATGAGGATCCTACAATAAATCTGATACTTTGAATTAAAATAAATTTATAGCATCGAACACGAGGTTTGTTCTGGTGGGCTCAATTATTTGTACATGTTGCGATATCCCATAAGCGAGTTAACGTTTTTGGCCACGTTTTCGTAGGTTGTTCAAGGCAATGGGAGGCAAAGAAGGAGGCTGGAGGGTAAGAGGAGAGCATTTCACGACGACGCCCTCTGCTCCTTGTTGTCCTTGTCGTGTCCTACTTTCCACTGACGCGAAATACCAAGGTACACATATCAAGTCTTTCCTTCTCTTTCTCCTTCTTCCTCCTTCTCCACTATTCCACTTTCTTTCTCTTTATGCCCATCTATATAAACGAAATGTTCTTCTTGTACCAGAGAGACTTCCAATGACCCAGCAACCTTTTGGCAGAATCTCAAGTCGTATTTTTTTCTTCACTATACTCGGAAACTTGAAACACCATTTTTTTTATTTAAAGTTTCTTTCGTTGGTTGTTGAAAAAAAGAAACAAATATAGTTTTTCTTCGAAGTATTAAGTATGAACGAAAATTTTGATATTCAATGAGCACTGCGTAACTCAAAAAGGCTCTTTCTTTCTTTTAATGCACGACGAATTCACTGAATTGAAAATGAAAGAAAGTCTCAACTGCTATTCAACAGTACTAAAAAATAATCTTCTACGTTGCGTCGTAAGAAACGAAACAAATGATAAAGTATAAAATTTCATCGACTTTGTTCAATTTTTTCAATGGCACAAAATGTTCCACGAATGTTTCATAAATTCAATACAATATTTCTCTTGCTCTTTTATGGGAAGTTTCCTTCAGCGGTTTCTTTCACTTTCTGCCTGTGTGCCACGAGCGGCTTTTATTATTTGCACAAAGGTAGCCTTATTTTCTTTTGCACGAAAATCGCCTTAGGGGAAAAAAAATGTTTAGCTAACAGGAAAATAAAGAAAAGAGGAAGAAGAGGCGACGAAGAAATACAATAAAAAAAATAAAATAAACTTTGCAATAAGGCAATACACGCTTTGGCATAACCGCGATATAGAGCGAAAGCTCTCCTGTGAAAAAAGAGAGAAAAGTTGAAACATGTGGGTGTCTTATATTCAGCCTAAATAAGTCAGAGGCTTTTTTTGCACTCTATGAAGAAAGTGGGTCAAGTATGACGTTAAAGCTCGCTTTTTTCCTTTCTTACTTCTTATTCAGTACGTATTTATATGTATATACGTATGCATGTGTGCATACACACACATTCACAGGCGTATATACTGTAAAATGTATATACAATATCAACCAATTTAAGAACTCGGACCAATGTCGTCGCAGAGTAGTTTTGGGAAGAATTGCACGGGTCCAAGGATTATCAGGGCTTTGTGTCGGAAGTTCACTGTATGAGGGTCTTGGAGAAACAGCCCCGAGGCCAATCGAGTCTCGTGGGCGAGTTCTCACGATAGGAGAAAGGCCAAAAGGATCAGGGAATCGTGAATCCAAATCTTGTATTTCTCTCTACTTTACTTCTCGGGGATATATCCTCGACAGTTGATCAAAAGAGAAAGAAAATAATAATAATAATAATAACGATAGCAATAATAAAAGAACGTTCGAGCTAAGGGGTATAAGTAAAAAGTGAAGCTTCGTGGCTGTAGAAAACTTGGTCACGTCCATAAGTTTACTTAGTTTCATTCGATACAGTGCTGACAATTTAATAGAAGATCGTCTTCAAATCGCGATTTCAAATCAATTCAATTGCCAACTGAGTTGGCTGGGATTTACGTCCATTTCTCCTGATTAAATTGTATTTTTCAAATCAGAGAAGCTTAGAAAATTTTATGTAGTTCTTATTTACAACAATCACGTCTTTTGTCTAGGCTACGAATGAAATATTTCGATGATCGCCTTTTATAAGCTTCTGCCACCATTTGGAACATCGACAAAAAAATTGACGGATTCATTTTTTTCAATATCTTGAAATCTTCTTACGTGTGATGTTAATGTCACATTTCGCACCTCTTCACAAAAATGTATAAAAAATTACGTTAGTTAAATATGTTAAATGCACTGAAAAAAATAATTAAAGTATTGCCAACTACGCGATGAGGTTGGACGAATTTCGTTGCGCCAATAGTCATATTACGTTTAGTTAATCACCCGGTCGTTGATCCATTGAAAGTCATGTCGTTGAGACAACTACGCCACGATTTTGCTGCTAAATTTTAATTTATTTGAGTTGAGTGTATTTCATGTGATACAGCCGCAATAAATGGTTACATTGAAAAAAAATAAAACTTGAGACACAGAATCGATTGAATTTGAAATAATCACACGGAGGTTGGGTTGTATACGGTTTGTCCGTGACTCGATAAAATAATAGCATCGAATAAACTTCTCTGCGAGAATATAATTCAATGACACCACAGATCAACGGAATATAATTTGTGATTAAGCTAATTATATACTTATTAGTAATTTGGATAAAATCTTTTGTTACTATTCAAACAAATAAACATTTTGCTAAAGCTACTAAAATTTCGTTGCGCAAGCAATAAGTTTTGTTTAACACGAATTATATATATCGTAACCGGACAGCCTTAGTCCCTGGCTGGATTTCTGGTGTGGCAGAAATCCGCTAGAGGGCCACGGGCGGAGCGCTCTCGCGTAAGCGCCGCACCGTCCGTGTGCCCATAAGGCTCCGACATTGAATCGTTAAATATCGATCACTCCGGCCGACGGTCGTAAAGAAAATCCGAACCCTTGTTTTACGAGGTATAAAGGTCTAAGGCCTTTCATCGTACAATCAAAGTACGCTGATATAGAAAGTTTTTGCCAGCTAATTATGTCAGGATAGGCGATTCTACCAGAGTAAAAAATCGATCAATCGTATTTACTATTGAAAGTCGCAAAATACAAAATCAAAAATATCAAATAAAAAATATTCCAAAAAATATGTATATAAAAAAAAATTTCAAATATTTCTTACAGTCATTTCAAAATTATAATTGTTGGGTACAATCACTATACGCTTTAATTACACAATGGAATTCATTCAATCCAAACATGATTGATACAATCGACTGAAATACTTTTCCGCATTTCCCGAGCAATACGATGATACTATTTCAAATATTTATTGAATTTTATTCAAAAAATGTTTTGGTTCTATTGAATATTTAAAGTTTTACTTCAAATTGCGGGCATAGTTGGCTCCACAAAATACCTTTAACTACGCGCGGAGGTTGCGTCAACTACGCCATTGGTTTCGCTGTATCCAACCTCAGGGCGTAGTTGAGCCAACTACGCTTCCGTTTCAACACTATGTTTTTTTTCAGTGTGTAATTTGAAAAAAAAAAAAATTAAGGAAATTCTCAAAATATTTATGCCAGAAAATCAAAGATGTTATTTCAAATGATGTATAAAGTCCTCTGACAGTTTATTGATGAAAAAGTTCCTTTAAAAGTTTAAAACTAAATTTTCAACAGTATTATTATCACCAAAAATACAGTGCTGGGGCAACGTTTATTTTTTTCAAGTAGAAAATTCGTCGCTAATTTGAAAACAATGAGCAACCAACAAAAAAAATATTTTTTTCTTGTCATTCCGGACTACTTGATTAACGTAGTAATAATAAGTGATAAATTTGATTGACGGGAATAAATGTTTGAAAAAAGGGGTTTCCCTGACTTCGTTGCTAATTTAAAATCTTAGAATTGTTGCTAATTTGAGAAAAATGAGTAACCACCAAAAAAGTGTTTTTTTTTCTTGTCACTCTGGCCTAATTAATTAGCGTGGTAATAATAAATGATAAATTTGATTGACGGATATATATATATGTCTGCGAAAATTGGGTTTCACCATGAATGATAGAGCAAAATTTTGATCGAGGTTGGGAGATGTAGAATAAAATCGAGGTTGATGCGGTTTTTGTACGAGTCCTGAGTTTCGGAACGTCTCTCACCGGTCTCACGGTTCTCTCGCAGGTGCAGAGGGGAAGAGAGAAACGAGAGAGTGAAAGGCGATTGGTATTGCAGGCATATTCAAAGGCCGCGGAGTTCACAGGTATATACGCGCGAGGGGGAAATAACATCGGGGTCACTACCTACATTGGAAGAGTGCCTGACGGAATCTCAAATGTTTGAATTGTTATGGCCTTGTATGCGTTCGACGCGCTACCATACGAATTTTATATCGCTCATATTATATATATTCGAGTTTCAAAATGCGCGAGTGCAAGGTCGATATACAAAGCTATTGCCAAGGATGACATAGCACGCTTTTATCGCATAAATTATTCATTTAAAAGATAAACGACAAAAAAAACTGTAATATTTTATTATTGCGTGTGATTTTCGAGAGTTTGTGTCAGGTGATAATTTTTTTTTTTCATTTAAAAATCATAATTTCTGTTTATTATCAATTAATATTGACAATTATAATTATTTAAACGATATTAAAATGAAGGTGGAAGAAATTTCATTCAATCAATATTTCCAAAATTCGTTTTGAAATCGGCGTATTTTTTTCAATACTTTTTTAATTCCATTACTTTTTAACTTTTAAACGATTTATTTCAAGATTTTTTTTTTAAATCTTTTGAGCGTTACTGTGAAATAATGGAAAAAAATATTTATTCGAAGGACGGTAAAATAAAATAGAAAAAAATAAATCAATACAAGTTCGACATAATCTATTTTGAACGAGGCAACGTCTTTTGTTATTCCACTAAAGTGGATTAGTTTCGCATTGAAAACAAAATTACTTTTGGAACTTTAAATTGTTTCAAATTACATGATGAGAACTTCGATCCTTTCGTATAAATATAAAAACCAAGGCTATACTAGCAAGTAAATTGTAGCTAATACAAAAACGAATAAATATCCAAGGAAATAAAATATTCTGGTTGGATTTCAACGACGTCGAATTTAGTATCGTAATTAAGGAATTAATTCGTTTTAAAAGGAAATATCTATGCGTGTTCAATAAATATTATATAACAAAGAGAAACTTGGAGGAAAGAAGCAAGCAAAGTGTTGGAATAATTGATAAATTATTTTTAACGATACTGAAAATTTATTATTTCGAATAGTTGATTTATGGAAAGCGCGAAACATTGATTACGTACAATTGAAAAAATAAAAATTGATGTTCCTTTAATTGGTGTTCAGAGCAATGATAATTTGTGATCAATGCATTAAAGTAGGCGTGTTTACGAGGCTAAAAGAAATGTTTATCGGTTTCCCTTGCAATGAGTTGCTTGCAAGTACCGATAGATTTTAATTAATCATTTTTAATTGGCAATTTTAATTAAAAACCTGCACACGCGAGTCCCAAGTCACTTAAACAGATATATCAATAGAAATTAAATATGTATATATATATATTTGTGCTGCCTGCATTGCTTTCGGTGTCCCTTTGATTCCGTATCGATCGTCGTTACTCCAAAGTGGCACTAAATTCCCTCCCGCAGTTACACCTTCGTTCCCTTTGAGAGAATTTAAAGACTCTTCACTTGCTTTGAAGGATTTTAGAAGCACTTTTATTTCCGTGAAGGATTCAAAGTGCAAAGTGCTCTCCGACACTTATCTACGATCTATATAAATTTCATAAAACTTAAAGCGTCGTGGTCCGTATGCCACGTACACATTTTTTATTTTTATTCAACTTTCCCTCTTCCATTATACATCCGTGTGCTGAAAGATTTTTAGTAGCCTCGAGGAGGAAAGTTTATCGTAGGTGACCGAGGGAACGAAAATTGGAAAATCTTTACCTTCTACCAAGAGATTGAGGAGTTTTGCATTGAAAGTGAAAAGACTAAACAATTACGCTTTAATAAGATTGTTGATCGTATCAACTTATACCACTCTTTACGTACTTTTTTTATAGACTCTTCGTTCTTGATGCTCTTAAGGGCTATGATCACACGCTAGTGTTATCGCGTCTTCTCCAAAACTGTCAACATTTTCAAAAAATAAAAGTCAGTTTTTAAAACAAAAATGTTAAGAGCTCAGTCAGAGGACCGATAACGATGTTTTTTATCATTTTTTTTTTTCTTAAACATTGAAATTTGTTATTAACGCAACGATTTCCTAATAAAAACAAATATATTTTTGAAAAGTATTCCTCAATTTTTGTTCCACAAAACATTAAAAACGCGAGGAAGATTAATATAAAAAGTATTGAGAAAAATTATTCGTACGAAACTACAAAATTCGAAACAAATCGATGCAGTATTTTTGGCGATCGGTCAATGATTTCGGAGTAAAAAAAAGTGTTTGTAATTTTATTATTTGCTCCAAATACATGTTTGAATAGTATCGATTCAATGGTCAAATTAAATCAATTAATCAATCAATGGTAACTTCGTCAATTTTTGTCGGATTTTCTTGAAATTTACAGGAGTTATTCTACGGATATGATTGAAAAATAAAGCAAAAATGGGGAGAAAAAAATCGAAATATAGACCTTTTGAAATATCTGACCGAGGACCATTTGTTAAATATTTGTTCTCTTTTGATCACAATTCCACGCGAGGTCATCTGAATTTAATTTCGATCGTTGGAAATCCATTCCGACCTAAAAAAAAAACTTTCGTAATTTTGGAACACGGGAATAAACCGCCTCAAGGTGAATAGAATGAAAAATAGATTACAGTAACAATGAGAGGGATAAAAAAATGGATTGAAGTGAAAATTATTGGAAGCACAATGGTACGATGATATGAAAAAAAAAAAATGCGACTTGGGCGTTTTCGTAAAAGCGTGTACTCGAAGCGTTCGCGAGATGCGATGGTTTGAATTTTACAAAGCAGAGTGTTCAAGCTCGTATTTTCCTGCACACGTCATTTCCGACATTTTTTGTAATTGCATTACCATTTTTTCTATAAAATGTTTCGCGTCTGCCGGAGAACAAAACACTCTCGGAATTTATCCGATTTTATCGCCCTTTCGACAGAGCTTAGCTTAAAAGCGCAAATGTAACAAACAAAAAAACGCAAAAGATTCGAAAGTTTAGAACTTACGCTTATAGTTAATCCGCTCTCCGTCATGATGGCGTTGTGGAGTGTTCTTTTTGTTTTTTTTTTAAGTCTCAAATTTCAATGATTCCCCAACGATTCGCGTTCCATGTACCTCGTGACACTATCCACGCTCGAGTGATATTCCGAGTACACACAAAACTCGTTTCCCCGCGAACATATAAAAATATTGACGTAGCAGAAACCCGGAAATCATAAATCACCGGTTCATCGTCCGCGATGTCCTTATGAGAGCGAAGTTCAATTTTTTTTTTCGTTCGTTTTGCCTCTCGAATTGAACGGACACTAATGAACGAACTCTGGAAATTCGGATATTCGTAAAATAGTTCGGAAATTTTATACGGCAGTCTCGATGTCGTTAAACGATTGGTATTCCCGCCACGAAACTATAATATTGAACTGGTTTGGTCGAGCGAATAATTGATGAAGAGTTAAAAGAGAAACCTCAACTCTTTCCTGCCGAATTTCGGCGAATGTTTTTTTTTTATTTTTTTTTTTTTTTTTTTTTTTTTTTAGTCAGGCACTGCAGCCCGTAATTGCGGCAGTTAACGAATTCCTAAAATTGAGTTCACACATACACGCACATATGTCTAAATAAATATATAAATAATCGGAGTTGTAATTGATCAAATTTATCGTCGGTCGTTTGGTTCATAAGGAAAATTTACTTTACAATCATTCATTTATATCGAATGATTTTATTTACCGGGAATTTAAATCATTTTCAAGGACCTCCGAGATATACGGGTTGCAAAATATTGATTGCAAATGAAACTTTTGAAAAAACGCCGGTCTCTCAGTTATTTTAATAGAAACACGTGACTTATTACTCAGAGGAGAATTTTAGCGACGATAAAACGATGCAGCACCATCGGCGTGCGGTGGTGAACTAAAGCGTCGCCCGTTGCTATCGTGTACTAGCCGCAGTGAGCGAGAAAAACTGCTGGTTGAAAGGAGACAGCGCGACAAGGAGAGGGATAGAAAGAGCGAGATGAAAAGATAGAGAAAGAGATGGTGGAGAAATCGCAAGCGCCGGCAATGGCCCAGAGAGGTGGTATAGGGACCAGAGCTTTAGTCGGTTCGTTGGGCTGCAAAGCACACTCTCGATGTACGATGGTTAACCTCTCGCTTTTGGCGGGAATCCCTGCATGTCCGATATAACTTTTACTCCGACGGTTGTGCAGTTCCGTTGGAAATTTACGTTACGATTAGTTCAAAACGTTCAGAGATTTAGCCAAGTATAAGAGAAGTATTGTGGCACAATGCCATTTTCAAATTATTCCTTTAAACCGCGCTCACATTTTATACCCCACTATCCTGCGTTTATGGTGTACGCCATTGTTGTAAATTTACCCAAGTACAGCAAGAAACTGAACGTTATACTTTATTCCTTTCAAGATTTGACCAACTTCCGAACTTACCTCGTACATTTTACCGGCCATTTTTTTTTATAGGGCTTACATTAAAAACTCACATTAACGGAATCGCTATGATGCCGTTGAGGATCTACTCGTCGGTGAAATCATCATTAAAATCTTAACAATTTATCCAACATTACCTTAACTTTTTCCGAATTCTTTCTACCAAACTGGTGTTGGAATCGTGGGAAATTGGTAGGGAATCTCTTTCACATTAACACGTGACACGTGAAAACGATTCCCCATCAATTTCCCAGGATTCCAACGCCAGGTTGGTAGAAAGAATTCGGACAAAGTTTGGTAGAAAGAATTCGGAAAAAGTCATATTGGATAAATTGTTAAGATTTTAATGATAATTTCACCGACTAGTAGATCCTCAACGGCATCATAGTGATTCCGTCAATGTGAGTTTTCCATAATGTGAGAGATCCATGGGAATTCGTGCGTAGTCATGATTTCGTGAAAAATCATCACATTTAAGAAACAAACGACTCTCCTATTCTTATCATTGAAATCTCTTAATCCTTACATCTCTTAATTAATTTTAATCAATTAGAACATCTTTCAATTAATTTTAGTGAATTGTGGAAAGCCTGATGCGCGATAAATACGTAGTTTGAAAATGATCATATTAGTTATTGCTTTTTTTTTTGTCTTGATGTGAATATGGCTTTCGACAAAAATTGCACACTTGACACTTACGGATATAAATTTGCTGTATGAGATACAACGCCCCTTGCACGCAACAAACCGCAAAACTTGATTATAATTTGTGCTCATGACTCGCAGTCCTATATATTATACTTCCGCGGATAAGACAGTAATCTTCGGAGGAGTGTGTTGTTATTATGATAAATTTCGAAATCAGGATTCTCCATGCGCTTCTCGGCTCGTGATGTAAGATGGGACGATGTTTTGTTCACCAGTGCTGTGACTAAATAACGCACACACACATAATCGGGGGAATGTGATCGTTGAGCCCGCTTCTTGTACGATAATTTACCGCCAAGTTATGAAAATTCAAAATTTCGACATTTTTATAGTATTTACCAAAATTTGGCCCGGAAAAGGGTCAAAATTCGGAATGCTGTAATTTTCTGAAAAATTAAAGCATCGCGATAAAGAAAAAAAACATTTTTCGGAGTTTTCGATCAACATTTCGGAAAAAATTTCCAAAAATTTCATTTTTTAACCGATCATTAAAATAATGTCGAAAAAGTACCTAAAGAAGTGTTTTTTTGGATTTTCTCACGAGAATTCTAGTCTCAAGATTTTTCTTAATTAATTAATTAATTAATTTTCTTAATTAATTAATTTTTCCCGTAGTTTTGGATCAAAATATAATAAAATAAGCTATTTAAAAACGTATTGAAAATAAAAAAATATCCTATATTTTGGTCAGGTAACAGAAATTTTCGTAGCGTTTTATTTTTTATTTGGAGTTGAGACTCCACTGGATGCTCATGAAATTTGTATTCGAATTTCCTTCGAAATGACATTTGGGTTTTTCATTTTTATGTGTGTTGTTCGATTTTTTACAAATTTAAAAAATTGACGAAGGATTGGAGTCTACTCCAATCGTTTGGTCGGTTCATATGCGATAAAACTACAGATATTTATCAACTAGAATAATTCACAACTCAAATTAACATCATTGACTATTTTCCAGGACCACTCTGTACATATTTCTCTGCTACAAGCGCCATTTCCCATTTTTTTACTATCTTCAATGTAATGCAGCATCGGGAGCGCATTTATGCGAAAGTTAAACTGTTCAAATTTCGGAGCATACAGCAGTCGGGACGTGGGCTGCAAGTGACATTTGATAAAGTGAAGTTCCAAATGGTGTCTCTGTAAACTTGGTGTATAATTTGTATATATCAGAGAATAAACCGAGACATTTGAAAATAGAGCGATTTTTGAAATATTTTTCCGATTTCATCCTTTTTTTAAGGAGAAATTCAAAATGTTACTCCTCATTTCATTTCTACACCCAGAACAAAGTTTTATTTAGATTAACTAGGATCGTTTATTCAAATGTTTTTAATTTCTGTCAACCAAATTTCTATTCGTTTCGGCTAGATAGCTGTTTGTATGTAAATCAAATGGACGATGCTATTTGGGTCCGTTTATTCGAGTACCCACGTTAAAGCTTCTTGCTCCGGCCACCACGTGGCGTAGAGCGTCGAGGCTTTCCCACATACGAATTGCGCTTTAGATGTGCATAAATTGCGGGAACCAAAGTAGTATTATTATTCTGACAGACTATGTCTAGGAAGACGAACGTAAATTTTTGTACCTACCCAGGCTCGCAGACCCACAAAAATATTATTAAATAATATCATAATTAAATATGGTATAATTAATATTATAAATATTATAAATAATAATATAAATATCATTTTTATTTCAACTTCATATTCGTTCAATTTTTAAGATCAAAATATGTCCGGTATAATAATATAATAATATTATAATATAATAATAATAATAATAAATTAATTAATAATAATAATAATAATAATAATAATAATAATAATAATAATAATAAATTAATAATAAAAAATAATAATAATTAATAAAAAATAATTAATTAATAATAAAAATTAATAATAATAATAATAATAATATAATAATAATATAATAATATAATAAGTATAAATAATAATATACATATATTAAATTTTTCATTAATCAAGAATATAAAAATATTGTGACCAAAAAAATAATTTCTTCAAGTTAAACAGACCTCTATTTGGCCGTGAGACAAGGAAAAAAATTTATTTAATTTAACTAGATCCTAGTTGAATCGTCTAGATATTTTTTTTGGGTGTACAAATGCATACGTTCTCGTGCAACTTGTTATCCTTTGTTAGTGATGTAGTATGTGCATCACCATTCTCGCCCTAGTGAGCTATCGCTAGAGTATAGTGTGCAAGTGATTGCAACGTAAACTCTTGATTCCACGCAACGTTAGTAATTTCGTGGATCGTTCAAGAGATCCTTGTCGGATTCTAAGTGACTGCATACGGCTCAATCTATTCACATTATTGTGCGATGTCGAGAATCACAGGAAACTGCATTATAACATATCCTCTTCAGCCTTTTATCATTATTATTTATTGTTTCTTATATTATTCACTTAGTTTATTATTTATCGAATCAAAATACGAATATAGCAAAGGTTGGAGCCCCGTTGGAGGGATCGATTAATATAATTGAGGATTAAATGGTATTTTTGTAAATGAGAATAAAATCTATTGTAGACTATTCATTAATTCCTGAATTCATGCTAATTCCGATATAATTATGTTAAAGCGGAATCGCTCTAATTTTATATGATACTGAAGAGATTTTCGTTAATGGGACTTTGTAAAATTTAATGTGGTATTGCAGTAATTCTCGGCATTTCAATTATACATTCTCTAATAGAGAAGTACTTCAAATATGTTAAAGCGATGTCGCGTTAATTCTACTCCACATGATTCCATTGAGATTAAAGGGAAGGAGATTTTGGAAAATTCTATGCATTACTACGGGGTTTCTCGCAATTACAATTATAATGTCATAGGGAAATATTTAAATTGTAGGTGTAAAACTTAATTTTCCCCTTTTTTTCATTGAGTAGGGAGTCCTATTTAAAATTGAAATATTTGCACGTCTATTTGCGGTTTTGAAGAGTTAATCTTAAAGTTTTTCATAGACTATATGTCATGCCGGGGATAAACGTATAATCTCACGAAACAGTAGTATATGCGAAGGCGACCATAAGCAGCACGTTCGGCACTGCATTCTCTATGAGTTCCAACAAGGAAAAAAAACCATTGAAGCGTGCAATTCGATTTGTTCTACTTTCGGTAATGATGTTGTGTCTTATGATACGTGTAAATATTGGTATAGACGCTTTAAACATAGTGATTTCGATCTCAATGATCGGGAGCGTCCTGGACAGCCTCCAAAATTTGATGATGATGAATTGCAACAATTACTCGACAAAGACTGAACGCAAACCCAAAAAGAGCTTGCAGCTCAGTTAGGAGTCACACTAGCAGCTATCTCCAAACGATTACATGCAATGGAAAAAATACAAAAGGTAGGAATAACCTTGGTCAACGAATGAACACGTGCGTTTCGCTGCTCACCAAGCACCAAAAGAAAAACTTTTTGTGGAAAATTGTGATGGGAGATGAAAAATATATATTTTTTGCTAATCCCAAACGGAAAAAATCATGGGTGAATCCCGGACAACCATCGACATCCATTCCCCAACAAAAAATCTACATGAAAAAGGTTCACCTCTGCATCTGGTGGGATATGAAGGATGTACTCTATTATAAGCTTTTGGAAATAGGTCAAACAGTTACTGTAGAACGCTACAGCCGACAATTAAACAAATCGAATGATGTACTTGATGAGAAAAGGCCATTTACTGGACAAGGAAGCCGAAAAGTTATGCTGCTCGATGATAACGCTTGACCTCATGTTGCTTGAGCCACTCAGCAAACCATTTTAAACTTGGGCTGGGAAGTTTTCCCGTACACAGCATATTCACCAGATTTAGCCCCATCCGATTATCACCTGTTCCGGTCAATGCAGCTCGCCTTGAAGGATAGCCGCTTCCAAACTCTGGACGATGTACGAAAATTCGTCAATCACTTTATCGCCTCAAAGTCTGCAAGTTTTTTCGGGATGGTATTCGTTTATTGCCCAATCGATGGTACAAGATCGTCGAAAACAATGGACAATATTTCGAGGATTGATCTGATATTTATATATTTTATAATATAAAATATTTTTTGAAAAAAAAAGGGAAAAATTAAGTAATACACCTAATAATTTCGAAACGGAATAGTCTTCGATCTCCATCCGCAAATAAATATTTGGTGTATTGAGCGTACAAACGTTTCGATATATATTTCTTTTATTCTTCTTTCTTCAATTTATCGCCTGTGCGTAAAACTTGGCTCGTAAATATTTAGGTAAGAGGCTCTCTTCCGAGGTTTTCTTCTCTCTTAGCAAAGTTATACATATATATATATATATCGAATGAGCAAACATAGTAAAACATATCACCTGTTATATATATTTCGACATATAACTATAGAAGGTTTATGTTCTTTCACTATTTTGCTCCCTCGGGATCTCTACACCAGGATCATCAACAGAAAGCATCAGAAATGCATGGGAATGTTTGAGGGCAACGCCGTAGACGACGACGACGACGACGACGACGACGACGACGACGACGACGACGACGACGACGACGACGACGACGACGACGACGACGACGACGACGACGACGACGACGACGACGACGACGACGACGTTGACGACGTTGACGACGTTGACGACAAGGAACGATGAATGACAAACGACAACGACCACGACGTGGAATCGCAAAAGCATTGAATCATGAACACTCGTAACGCTTTGCACTTGGGCTATTCACTTCTCGTTCCCTCCTTTATATATATTCCCTCGTCTCATTATTTTTAACGAGTGATATCTCCCTCTCGTTGAATCTCGAACGAACACTCATGGGTAGAAAAAACTGACATGGATTTGGAATGAGAGAAGCGATGAAGAAACAGAATAAATAAAAATACATAGAAACGAAAGTGGCAATATTTTCTGTTGCTGGTTGTTTGTCCCGAGAGATCATTACACCTTGAGCGAAAGAAAATATAAAGAGAACGAATGAGAAAAAAAGAAAAAATATTTGTCGATGCCCAACATTGTGTTCTTTTCATCATTCAACGAAAGCTTATTTCCACACGACAAGACGCGCTTCGCGATGCTACGAATATATATTGCTGAGGTATGACCTCTAGCCCCTTTCTCCTGGTGCCACCAAGTTAAATAATCAAGAGACGCTGCAGCGTCTCTTGATTATTAACGGATACTGGAGATGCAAACGGAATGGAAAATTACTGTGTTCTCTCTTCTTTTAATGTCAAACCACGAATGCTTTAATATAATCGGAAGTTCAAATGTATACGCGCCCCCAACAATCATTCACATGGAAACAGGCGGGATTTGTTGTTCTTTGAAAATTACCAAACGACTTAATTAAAGTCTTTAATCCCCCCAATTGAATTGATGTGTGCTGGAAGCGATGTTTTTACAACAGTCGTCTTTCGCAATTGCTAAAATAAATATCATCGAAATAGCAGGCATTAAAAAGACGTTAGGAAAGTTTCGTGCAGATTCGCTTATTTAACGGTAATTACGAATTCTCACCGTGAAATTTGTCCTATAACGTTTCCTCCTCAGGGTCGTCTTTCCATTGTTACGGGCAATCCTGTAGAGGAAATTTTTCTGGTCAACAATCTCGTGGTCAATAAGCGGAAAATCTTCGACGATATTGCTGTCACTATCTTCGTCGTGATGTTTATCGTAATAATGATCGACCGCTATCGGGTAATAATCACGAGCGTAATTATGCACGGACATTATTTTTTTACACCACGAAATACGCTGGTGTTAGTACGAAGAAACAAAATTAACAGCACCGTCAACATCAATTACGGATCTTCGACCTTCGTTGATACATCGCCACGTTTCATGCTCGAAAAGATACGATCGGATATCTGAGGTATTTTTATTTTGTATTCTCATCGGTGAAGCTAGGCTACGTGAGGCTGCAGCAATGCCTAACGGTAAAAGTGAAAGTCATCTCGCGGTGTGAAAGTAGAAATATGATTATTCCATATGTTACGAGATTTGTCTGGGAGGTTGCAATCGAGAAGTGAATCTCTTGGCGACACGGAATCATGAAGCAAATCACGAAAGGGTCAATGACGCACTGTGAACTTCGAACCAATTATTAACTTTTGCACTCTGCGGTGGTGAACTTTTTTCATATTCGTACAACGCTTATAATGTACTTGGAGATGAAATTCTGTAGATAGTTCGTTAAAACTCTCAATGATCACTTCACTAAGGCATATCTTGTACCTGTATATTTACTCACGTTTTTCATTCGGTCAGGAAAATTTTAATTCGTGTGCGTTAACGGCAAGACTCACTCGCAAACTAAGCTCGTTTTTTCCACGCTAAGCCTCGTGCATCTCACTCTCTTTGGCTCTCTTTCTCTGTCTCTCTCCCCTCCGAGTGCACGCGGTCTTTGATGAGTCTAGCCTGCGCGTTGTCGCGAAAGTGCCAAGGTGAAAAGATTTGTCAGAGACGATTACTGATGCATATATCAAATGGTGATAATGCCAGTATGGCTTTTGACAAAAGCTTCAAGGATTATGCAGTATTTGACGTTTCCCCAGTCTACACGACTGATTCGATTGATGAAGTCACAAACGAAGTATTTTTATGCAAGGCAACTGTGGAACGTTAATGTATTATTCTGTTGACAGCTGCATTGCGAGGGTAGGAAAAATTCACTGGTTCATTTTTAAATCAAATTGGATACGACGGAAAAAAGATAAAATTTTTCAAATGTAAATGGAGCGTTGAAGGCTCCTCTATTATTTTACAAGTGATAATGGTGCCGGCAATCCTTAACTCAAAGGCTTAAAGGCATCGTTGTAAAATGATGAAGGTACAGCTTCATTGTTGGATTTGCATCATTGTAAAATGTTAATGATGCGTTCAATAGACTCACAACGTTAAGCTCCGCTGAATTGGGTCAGCACTTGGATGTTGGCCGATTAGCCAGGTGCCAGTTCAGGCCAGTAGCAATATGATTTTACTGAAACCTAGTCAAATATGTAGAACTGCTTATCGTTGTATAGCGAAGGTTTCCCACAGTCACTTTGTGCCTTCATGCAAGTACGAAATGATGTGCATAAAGAATAAGGGCTAAAAGCAAAACCAGGGGATTCATAGGGTTGCTAATGAGGTGCAAATCACTGAAGTCATATACTAAATGTAAAGCTGGGATTGAAAAAACTCAAACGGACTAAAGGGCACGAGAAAGAACATTGTAAAAAGGATATTGGGTCGAGTAGGTTCCTTTAATTTTTATTTTACACAACAAGTACTACAATGTGCGAAATAATAAGAAACCCTTTAGTTAGGACCACTCGAGTAGCAGTTTTTCACTAATATAAAACGCGTTGAGAAAATAAAAAGATCTCAAAGTGTTTAAATTTGAGCCGGAGCCATTAAAACTTTTTCTTCGCACTCCAAGTCGTTAAACTTATTTTTTGTAGTTATTATCCAAGTCGCTTATGCTGTGGGGGAAAGCTTTAATTTCAGAGCATAATTATTTTATTTTTGACGACGTCTGCACCCCGTGGAACTCTTCCAGAATTCACTAATCCTTCCTTTACGAGCTGGAAGTTGGAAAAACAACACGAGACTCATCTCTTCTATCTTTATCTCTGTCTCCCTATCTCTTTTCTTTCTCGCTCTCTCTTTCTCTGCTCCTGTATCTTCCTCGTACTCCCTTCAAGATGGATTAACAAATCTCGCATTAAGCTCACGATGCGGAGCCGCGTAGTCCTTATCTTTTCGAGAGGGTTCTCGTTTCTTGTTTGCATAGCTTTTCCACTCCACGTGTCTCTTTCGTTGACTCTCTCCTCTCTCTCCCTTCTTCTTTTATATTTCCTTCGGCGCTCACTTACCAAGAGGACCAAGTCTTTGTTATTCTTTTATTCATCCTCCTCTCTACCTCATTCAACTCGGTCTCTGCGCGTTTCGAGTGTTTTTGTTGTTCACGAAAAGCTCCGGTCGTGGCTGGACGGTTAGAAATAATTGTAAAAGATATTTTTCTTTTCTTTTTTCTTCATTTTCGGTTGAGAGAGTTTCTCGGTCAGAGGGTTGAAGAGGAAGTCGATGCAGTAACTGTTATTTGAGATAGTAAAACTGAGAACCGAGGCCCCTGATATTACGGTCTCTTTTCAAATTTTTTTTTTACCAATTACCGTTGATTCAGAAATTCATTCATGAATAGCAAAAGTCCACATAATCATCTGCAGTTCCATATATTTATTCGGCTTCTTGTTTATCAACCTTCTGAGGATTATTTTCTTCATTGACGACGCGACGGTAAGTTACCGACAGATGGCAATATCTCGTTCAACAACTTCAACGTTTGTTGTACTCGTGCACCTGTTCATGGATGGTGACACCTGATATTTTTTCTTCTACTCACGAGGGTCGGCTTAGTTGCCTGAATATTTATTTTTCGTATTAGAGTCCGTAATGAGGGAGTGCATAATTAATATTTTTAATCCTGCGTCGAATATAAAGCCTTGATTTTGCTTCTTATTTTAATTGCTGCATAAAATAACATTATATTTATAACGAAGCTTATTGCTTATATTTCATGCAAAAAAATGGTTCATTAATTGTCTTGCACGTACTCGGACCTGTACTTGGATGAAAAATAAATAAAAGTGAAGCTGCAGTGGAGCGAAACTCCTTAACCCTTCTAATACACACTGCTGCCAATTTCCAAGACATACACATGGGGTCCAGTGGCCCCCATCGATTTTTAAATGGTTGCTGTGAGAAGACTATTTGTCCGATTTCAATGCAACAAGAGCCAAAACGCAGCTTAAACTATCTAGAATGCGATAGAATGAAAAAAAAAAAAAAAAAAAACAATTTAAGGTTGTCAAAAATGCACGGAAACGAGTAAAGTCGTGAAAAATGCTCTTTTTTTACAAAAGAAATCATAATTTCGTTACTTTTATAGATAATTAAATAACATTTTCAGGGAAGTACTGTAACATATAGTACTTTCATAAAAAAAATAGTGCAATATTGGGTGTTTCAAAAAAGGTATTTATTTACAAGTATGAACATGAGACATTTTCAAGTGAAAAAAAAGTTCTTTATTTTATATGAATATATAAAAACACGTTTTATTTGATATAAAACAAACCAGTTCGCATAATCGGAGTACATCGATACCATAACATAAGATCAGGGTTGCAAATAACGCATTATTTTTTTTAATGCATTATCATTTTCATTAACCATTAAAATTAAATGGTTAGTGGAAAATATTTATATTAACCATTAAAATTAAATGGTTAATGAAAAATATTTCCATTAACTATTTACTTAAATGGTTAATGGAAAATATTTCCATTGACCATTAACCATTTAATTAAATGGTTAATGACAATTATTTCCATTAACCATTTAAATGAAAATTTAAATTAATGGAAATATTTTCCATTAACCATTTAATTTTAATGGTCAATTAAAATATTTTCTATTAATCATTTAATAAAATGGTTAATGGGAACATTTTCCATTAACTATTTAATTAAAATTAAATAATAGTAATGGAGGTTTCCTCGGTTACTGATACCGACAGTAGTTTCGGTTTGGGTCAAAATGACCCGATGGTAGTAATCGAGGCTCACTCGATTACCAGTAGCAGTACCAGTTTTGATCTGGATCAAAATGACCCTATGGTAGTAACCGAGGTTTTCTCGGTTAAAAGTAGCGCGAGCAGTTTTGGTCTGGGTCAAACTGACCGAATGGTAATAACCGAGGTTTTCTCGCTTACTGGTAGCTGGAATGGTTTTATTCTGGGTCAAAATGACCGAATGGTAATAACCGCGGTTTTTTCGGTTACTAATAGCGGGAGTGGTTTCATTGTGGGTCTTGTTTGGGTTTGTTTGGGTTACGATTCGAACGCGGCATTTTGTTTGGGTTTGTTTGGGTTACGATTTGATCGAGGCATTTTGTTTGGGTTTGTTTAGGTTTGTTTGGGTTACGATTCGAACGCGTCATTTTGTTTGGGTTTGTTTGGGTTACGATTTAACGCTGCATTTTTTTTAGATTTATATTTGGGTTCGTTTCGGTTTCGATTCGAACGCGGCATTTTGTTTGGGTTTCTTTGGGTTACGATTCGAATGCATCATTTTGTTTGGGTTTGTTTGGGTTACGATTTGAACGCGGTTACTACCATTGGATCATTTTGACCCAGACTGAAACCACTCCCGCCACTAGTAATTGAGAAAACCACGATTAGTGCCATTGGGTCATTTTGACCCAGAACAAAACCTCGGTTACTACCGTAGGATTATTTGACTCAGACCAAAACTGGTACTGCTACTGGTAACCGAGTGAGCCTCGATTACTACCATCGAGTCATTTTGACCCAAGTCGAAACTACTGCCGGTACCAGTAACCGAGGAAACCTCGATAACTATTATTTAATTTTAATAATTAATGGAAAATATTTCCATTGACCATTAAAATTAAATGATTAATCGAAAATATTTTCATTGATCACTAAAATTAAATGGTTAATGGAATATATTTTCATTAACCATTTAAATTAAATGGTTAATGGAAAATATTTTCATTAAAAATTTCACAACCCTGCATAAAATAATAAAAATGAATTAAAGTTTCATGAAAAGGAATTTCATGTCGATGAAACAAACGAAAAGTAGTTTCAAAACAATCTGAGCTTCAGTTTAAATTTGCCAGTGAATTTTTATTTTAGATTCGAAAATCTCGATAATGGAAGGTAAAACCAAGAAAGTACTATTTCTCTTCGGCAACTATATCTCTCTTTCGGACTTCGGCGTCTTACGTCATATTGCGTCTTAAACGCTATGACGTTGTAAATCATTGAAAATATTTGGAAGTGTAAAAGAACGTGAATTTTCTTAATAACCACAATCCACAAATCTTGATTAAATTTTTGTCAATTATGCCACTTGTTTTGGAATGGGATAAACGAAGGGAGGGGAAACGCGCGGGCTTGTGAAAAATGATAATTCGGAAGATTCAACGGTCATTCACACGGTGGATGAGTCATCTTGACCTATCAGAATGAGCTAATCTACTGATAGCATCTAATAATGTATACACGTTGATTTTTATTGCCCATATATATTTTTTTAAAAAGAGGCATTCTCTAGAATTTGTAGATGTATGAGTCAGAGTTTAAAATAAAGGGTAGTGATGTGAGATTTAACATTAAAAGTGACATTGTGTTTATTGGCACAGGGTTAAGAGTAATTCCGAAAAAAAAGTCCAATTTTAATCGAATATTTAAATGGTAGGTGATTATTTTTATGGCTTCCTGCGTGAGATATAAACCTAATGCTTGGCGCATGTTTATGATCACCGCGTTCAATGACCCAAACTCATATCCACCTGGCTCTAGCCTCTCGCCAAACATCGTTTATTACACGGAGCAAAAAGAATGGGATTTTCGTGTATTTTATAGGTGATGAATAAATTAGTGGGAGGTTTATAATCGATGATCTCATCTCCGTATGAGTAATCGCAAATGTGAGGGAGTTATAATTTCCATTTGGTATTTATTTCTATAACGGTTCATGATTTTTTGGCTACTGATAAGTGGCAAGTAAAAATCTTCACGATCGTGTAAAATTTCTCATGAATTAAAAAATAATAATAAAATCACAAGATTCCCATAATTCCTCTTTGGCCCCCGCGACATATGCTAATTCATATCGTTTCATAAACTGCGAAACACGAATAAAACTTCGTTTCTCTATCGATCGTTTTATACCAAATGGCGATTATGAGTCATTCCATTTCCATGAATTTAGTCAATTTATTTGTCTGTTCTTCTGTTCGGCTGATCAATCACGTCTAATGAGCTCGACGAAAGCTTTACGATCTGCCGACTTTGGCACATTCGTCAATTTCGATTTTAGAATTCAACCTTTCATCATGGTGTTATAGTATATTGCCAATTTCAACATTTCCACTTGATTAGTAGAGTACTGTGCACATGCACTGTCACTTTTTTTCATAAAGTTTATTCATTTTTTTTTGCTTTAGGAATATATATGTGTATAATTTTTTATTTTATTGTTATGTTAATATAAAAATAAGTCAAATATACATTATTCATTTCAAATGTATTTACCGATTGCAATTTATTGTCATTACATATAAATGAAAGATTATTCGACGGTACATGCTAATTGTCATGGTTCCTGTTAATATAATGTCGCAGAAAATTATTTCTTATATTTAAAATAAATGCTCTTAGAGTAAATGGACTAACAACGAATAAGCAGAATCCAAATTTGTGCACTAAAAAATTTACTATGAAAATCTTTTGAAAAAAAGTGCACGCTGCTTCCATAATAGTAATAAAAATCGTCGAAAATGGTACATCCATTCTTTTTGAGTTTGTGGAGTTTTAATTCACAGAATTCACTTTATAAAACGTGTGATTGATTTATTATTGATGCTTTAATTATTAACTTAAATTAAACTGGATCGAAGATGCGCTAGATGTACAGTCTCGTTTCAAAAAACTCTTTTTCGTTACTTTTTGAATAATTAAGGGGCCAGTCTACTTTGAAAATTTCAAAAAATCGATTTTTTTTACTGTTTTCGAAAGTACATACATTCAGAAATATTGTGTCAAAATTTTATGAAAATCCGAGCTCTATAAGTATTTTTTTTTTTTACCTGAACGTCAGGACCTCATTTCGTCTACCTGAGCGTATAAACTTCAAACGCGTTTTTCTCGAAACAACGTTTTCTAAATCTAGCTCCATCGTATCTCTAAAACTAATAAACCGATTCTCTTGAAATTTGAACCACATATTGTAAACATGATTCGCAACAAGATGACCCTCGATGGTTTTAAAATTTTGATTTTTACTCTTTTTTTTGTGAAAAACTGCAAAAAAAACGCGTTTTTTTTACTTTTATCGTTTTTCATCTGCTATTTTTTTATTTTTTGATAAAACTTTATATCCGAGGGTCATTTTGTAGCTGGTGTCATTCTAAATCTAATGGACTTTGATTTTTTTGTTTCAGACAAGCCGTTGCCGAGTTGTGATGGAGCTACCTGGCCCACCTATTTTTGAGGCGTTACGTTAAACTATAGTTTTTGTACTTAAAAATGAATAAAAATGAATTAAAATTTTTTTTTTATATATTTCAAGACTTTATTTATCAAGCCCAACAACTTTTATATTCATATCTTTTATAAAATCCTCAAAAAAAAATCGCGAAAATAGCCTTTATTTCGTGGCTCCAAAGTCGACTGGCCTCTTAATCATGTAAAAGTCGTTCGTTAGATGCACAACTTTTGGCCTTCGATTTTTTCAGTACCGTAATGGTTTTTTATTCGTATTTTAAGAAAATAAGAATTGTTGATTTACCAATGTGAAAAATCGAAGTGACCGAAAAAAATAGCAAATAAAACATTAAGTCTCCGATATAACGACAGCGATAGGTGCGTGGTCGGTGTGTGGCTCCGGCGATCTCCAAAGTTAAGCAGCCTCGGTCGAGGCCAATACTTGATTGGGCAACCGCTTAGCCATGCATCGGCTCGCGCATCTATTGACGAACGGGAGGCAGTTTTTCTGAGTTTCTAATAGATGCTAATCAATTGAAATTCAGTAAAAATATAGCCGCCTGTATCGGCCGGGTTTTCCGCAGTTTCCCTTGACCCTTGTGCAAATGCGATACAGTAGTGCATTAGGAAAGAGTGGCTGTGGGCAACACTCTTGGGGGGTCTCTCAGGAACATGGAAATTAGGAAATTGGAAATTAGTGAAGTGGGGAAAAAATGGGGTTAAAGTGATGGGATGGGCTCGTAAAAATCCGCAAGGGTATAACGCAGGAACAATAAAAAAAAAAATTTTAAAGCATTAAATCTCTGGGTTTATTCGACGACGAAAAGAAGATGAAAGATTTCTCGAATTTTGGACGCGACTGTACGGTTAGAACATCGTTAAGTAAACGTTTGACAATAACCTAACGAGATGCCGGATACTAAGCTAATGGACTAGAAGCGTTTACTCTATACAGTAGATTATGTCTAGTCTATGCAAGTGTAACACCCCCAACAACCGCGTCAAGTTAAACGACGTGGCTTCGAACACGATCCTAAACTCTCAAACCCGTTTCTCCATCAGTTTTCCGCAAATTAATCTCTGGTTACATCCGTAAAGGCGGCAAGTTAAGAGCAAATTTCCAGGTAAACAATTAATCGTAGTAAAATATTTTTTATTTCAATATTTGCCAAATTTCATAGTTCTTTTCACTTTCAACTAATTTATTACGTTCTAAGTAGAACAATAAAACTTGCACGGACCACGAGAAGCTTCGTGTCTCTTGACAAAATTACAAGGCTCGAGTGTTTAGGAAAATCCGAAAATTCTTCTGAGCTCAGATAACTTGAGCGCAGGTTAGGCCATCACTAATTACTGACTCGGAAAATAATTGCCTAGATTCTTACTCGTGTAATCTTGTAATAAATTTTTGTGGCCTCGTTCCGTGCATTTTTCGATTAAATCAAGAGACTTTAATAATTCGACTACTTTTCATAAATATTGAAGTAAAAAATCGAGTTATAGAAAATAAAAAAAAGTACATAAAATAGTGTAAGACCTGTCAATCTCGAAAATTACCTCACGATTTTTTAGACTTTTTCTAAGAAACAAATTAGTCGTTAAATTCGTCAGATCAATAAATAGTACAATTCAAAAGCTGTGACTTCGTCCATAGTTGATTTTTTTCTAAATGAATTATCCTAGAAACAAAAAGTCGTAGGTGTGAGCGAACGCCGAGAGAATTCGATCGAAAACTTGGCCAAGGCTTGTCACTTCGGGCTGTTTCACTTCGAATGCTAACTCCTTTTGACTTTACAGCCAATTGAAGTCTTCTAATTAATTAGCCATACGCGCAGAATGCTCCCAAGTGATAATAGCCGCCAGAAGCTGTAACAAACGGTGAATGGAGAGATTTTTTTTATCAAGCGTTAAAAAGAAATCAATCGTTTTATGAAAATGTACAATAGTCATTTCGTCATCTAATTCTTTTTTTTTTTATAAATTATTCAAAAATTGTTTTTATTTTTATTTATATAATTTTTTTCCCCAAAATCCGAAAAAAATGAAGACTATGGAAAAACCCACGCAACATTTTTATTTTCCTTACTAATTTTTGAATGTATATGCTTGAAAATAACCGGTTTTCTTTTTTATTACCAATTTCTGTCGACTTAGAAATGACGACGATAAAATTGAGAGAGCAAAAAAGAAAATCTCAGTCGCGTAAGTTGAATTTTAGTGGCATTGATTCGACAACTTGACAAATTGTAATAGATTGTTGCGTCACGATTATTGATAATTCTATTCAAATTCAACGATAGAATTTTTCTTTTATTCAAACGATGCTCGTTTAATTTCCAATTTGAATTAATCGATTCAAATATTAATTTACCGTTTTCATTGATCCGAAATTCATTCGATTGGTAATCGAATTCTGTGAATTTTTTTCTACAATTAATTTTCAACATTTTTTACTGGGTTTTAGTCGAGTGATTCTGATATCGGCGATATTGAGGACTTTCCTGGCTTTCTAGACCATCCAAAGTAGAATAGAATTAAAAAAATAATGCGAAAGTGATTGTTTTATAAAATTTATGGACGAATTATTGGGAATTTCTTTATAACGAATTTTGGGTAGGAAAAAAATACGTGCAAATAAAACAACGCAATTGAATAAAGTAAATGCTTTTGAGAGAGACTTACAGCAGAGTCCGGAATATCTGTTGGAGTAAGACATCCCATAGCTGTTGCACGAAGGTCGGCCGGATTGATAGGGCTGATAGCCGAGCACGTTTCCACTGTGAGAAACGAGAGACGTGATATCAGCTCGAATGGTCGATTACGAGTAATCGAGAACGATTGTACTATGGGATTCATTGGGGTCATATAGCGGTCGGAGAAAAAAGAAAAAGAGGGAACCGAATAGAAAAAAAAGGAAAGTTGTGCTTTCCGGCTCGGTTTCTTTTTTTTTTTCATTGCTCTCCTCGGGTCATGGATTTTACTACGTACGCTGGTCCATAGTTGCAGACGTAATTCTTCGTGTATCCTTCAGCAGGATTGTAGTAGAAGGAGTAGCCACAGCCCACGAGATAAGTGTCGCCCCAGACAAGCTTAAAGTATGAAAAATATCATAAAAAAGATTATAACAAAAGAAGAAACGTACCTTTTCATTAAATCGCAGTTACGGATGATTAAACGAGTTGGAGAAACGAGAAAACGGGAAAATGTGTGAATTCAATGGGAGAGATTTTTTTAAATGGAATTCAATCGGATATTTAGACTTCGTCAGGGTTTGGAGAAGAAATAAAATTTTCAATTGAATCGCCATTAATCCTGATCAAATAAATCCGAAAATACGAAAGTTTAAAATTTAATTTTGTAATAAAAAAGATCATTTTTTGTTTAGTTCGAACAGAATTTGCAGGTGCAATTCAAATAAAAAATGTCGTACTTCGACATTTTTTATTTGAATGCTTTCGTTATTGGGAGCAAAAAAGGAAATATAAATTTGATATTGAACTTTTTCGGTAGCTTCTCGGAAGAGCAAAGAATGAAATCTTCAGAATCGTTCGGTTGACCTGGAATTTTCGAACTGTGATGTTTCTCGAAGGAAGAATTGTTCACGTGGAATGATACTCGATTCGCGTTCGTAAAAAAGAGAGAGAGAGAGAGAGAGAGAGAGAGAGAGAGAGAGAGAAGAGTTAAAGGAGTCCGAAATTACGTACCTGAGTGTAATGGCCCGTGGTTCTACTGTAGCCAGCTTGATAGTGCCGTACCTCGTTGAACCAGCCGGAAATTTGTCGTCTCCAATTGGGCTCGGAGTCGTAAGGCCCCGGGGGTCTCGTCGTCCACGTTCGAGCTATGTTCTGTCCCACTGAGAACCTCCCTACAGATTCAAACAGAATAACGATCGTTCACTTATTTGGGATATTAATCCGTTAACGATTTTTTCCTTTCTCAATATCGTAATCGTGATTAAACTTTAAAAACCATCAATTTGTTTCTTACGCATCAGAAAATTGATTTTTGTATTATAATTAGATGAATCTATTGAATTTGTATTATTTTTTAAAAATATTCATTATTTGCACGTCATTTTATTCGGTCCCGAAGTTTTTAATAAACTCCAAATGCTCAAACGTATATTGGAAGTATAAATTCAATAATATTTATTTTCCTTCGTGTTTTAAGTAGCGCTGTTTTGCATCGCTGATTTTCGAATACAAAGTAATATTTATATGTCGCTTGTGACGTATTTTTAATTGAGGAATATTCGCAAAGTGTAGTGAATCGTTTTTAGAGATAACACTTATGGCTCTTTTATTTCGTAATATGGCGCAACATTTATTATAGCTTGTTTCTCTTCCCGAAACGCATATAGAACGAGTTTTACTATAGTCGAGCTTGTATAACTCGGTAACGAGCACGTGCGTATATCTGCAACGAGCGAACTACTTGTAGTTGCCCCGTGTGGTTATGACGAACAATAAAAACGAAATGCTCTAAGCCCGTTTATTCAAATCTTCATAATTCATTTTTTGAATGGTCGAGAGCTGGTTTTTTTAAATTATTATTGAACTAAAGATTGTACATGCTTATTAAGTTTCGTTCACATATATAAAAAATGAACAAAAATTAATATTGATTTTTTTTTTAAAGTATTGAACTTAATTATGTATTAAATAATGGGTTTGAAACTTAATTCCCCCTGTTTTACATGAGATGGCGTAACTAGTATTATTTTCATATAAGTAACACTAAAACTCAACTGTGTTGAAGTATTGGACATAACCTACAATATTCAGTCTTTGAGAGTGAATTCACTTGTACACAACTAATACTTTTTTTATAATATCGAAAATGTCAGGTTTTGAACCAACGAAACAGCATTTGCGGGAAGCTTTGCTTTTTTGCTTTAATTTAAAAAAAAATGCTGCTGAAAGTCATCGCTTGCTTCAAGAAGCTTATGGTGAACATGCTCTATTTGAGACAACGCGCAGAGATTGATTTAGACGATTCAAAAGTGGCAATTTTGACCTTAAAGACAAAGAACGTCCAGCAGGACAGCCACAAACATTTGAAGATGAAGAATTGGAGGCCTTGCTTAATGAAGATCGATGTCAGACCCTTAAAGAATTGTCTGATACATTAAACGTTACTGAAATGGCTGTTAGCAAACGTTTACATAATCTTGAACTGGTTCAAAAAGCGGGAAATTGGTTACCATATGATATTAAACGACAAACAAATCAAAAAGCGAAACACGATTTATGAATTGCTGCTTGAACGATCCGAAAAGAAGTCATTTTTACATCGAATCGTGACTGGTGATGAGAAATGGGTTTATTATGAAAATCCCAAACGAAAAAAGCATGGGTACTGCCAGGTGAACCAGGCCCATCAACGCCAAAATGCAGTATTCATGCTCAAAAGGTGATGCTGCGTGTTTGATGGGATCACGAAGGTTTGGTGTACCACGAGTTGCTAAAACCGGGTGAAATGATCACAACTGTTGGCTATAAACAACTATTAATGAAACAAAACCAGGAGTTGAAAAAAAAAGCAGCCTGAGTACGCCAAACGTCATAACAAACTAATTTTGCTCCAGGACAATGCTCGGCCACATGTAACAGAAATCGTAAAAAAGTATATAAAGGACATGAACTGGCAAATCTTATCTCACTCGTCATATTCACTGGATATAGCACCGTCTGATTATCGTTTGTTTCGAGCGATTCAGAATGATTTGTCATTACAGCATTTCAAGTCTTTTGAAGATATCAAAAATGGATCGATGAATGGATCGCCTCAAGAAGTATCGATTTCTATTGGCGTGGAATCCATTTGTTGCGTGAAAGATGGGAAAAGGTCGTAGCTTTTGAAGGACAATACTTCGAATAAAATAGAATGTATCGTAAACTATAAAAAATTTTTTTTTTAATTGAAAAACAGCGGGAATTAAGTTTGAAACCCAATAGGGAAAGTATTTTTTTATTGCACTGTCAAAGCTAAGTAATTTTTATTAACATAAGTCCTTAAAGAGACGTGAGCGGTTTTAAGAGCTTATCGGAAAATGAGAAATGTCGCATTTAATTCAGTTGGATATGGATTATAGTCTCTCGTTTCAAGGTGGCCATAACTTTTACGTGTGAACACCTAAAATTCAACGAAACTTATTGAAATAAAAAAGTGCTCTTTATCTCCTCTTCCGTTCGGTCCTCGTTAGTCGCGTTTTAATTTCGCACAAAATCTGGGTTTCCGATAAAAATGTTACGCCCTGGGGTGTTAAAAAAGAGGGAAAAAAATTACTGGAGCAACGGTGGATTGCTCAGGCATTATCGAGTGAATTATAACGAGTGCGATATGGAAAAAGAAAAAAAGAGAATATAATTTTCTTGCGAGAAAAGTACTATTTTGATGAAAACTTTCTGAAGAATCGAACGTGATCAAAGTACCTTGATTAATTTTGATTCTTCGAAAAGAGGCCAAGATAGGGACAAAGAAGTAACCGGAAGGAATAATCGTTTTCAATCTGCTTTTTTCGATTTAATTCATCAAGGAATCATTTGGCAGCGTCTATTTTGTTGTCGTTACAAATAAAAATAGAATATACCAATTTACAGCTTTACTGTTGAATTCAAAGTCGATGATATTAGATTGATTTCGAAATTTCATAAAAGTATTCATTTCATTCGATCTAATTGTTTAATTCGTTCGATATAATTTTCTCGAGCGTATTATTGTTAACGTTTGACTTATTTTACTTACGGACATTCCTCGAATTGTCGTGGGACTCGGCACATTTGTTAGCCCATCTTTGAGCTATTGCAGCGAGCTCGTCGTCCCATACCTGAGAGGATCAAAGTAGTAAGGATCAGTGATAGAGCAGGCAGTTTTTCTTTTCTTTTTTTTTTTTTTTAGTTTTTTCGCCGTGTCCACTGAAACGATCGAAGCGTGTTCTCCTCTACTCATTGATCCGTTCGGCTTTCCACGTGGATTACACGAGAATCCATTAGCGTCTCCGTAAGCTCGGATGGACTTCGTTTTACGTTTCAAACAAATCCCTCTTTCCCTTTTGTTCGATTTTCGATTGGATTCGATCGATCCAATCGTAAGAGTTTCGAAAAATTTTTCTTACTACACAAATCATCGTGGGAATAGGTTTCGAGTTAAAAAATTCAGAAATTTGTATCGAATCAGCCAATTATGATTTATTCATTGATATAAAAAAAAAAATACTAATCCAAAACTGAACTGTTGCTTCGATCCCTGTATTTAATTTTCCACTCTTTGTCGATGTTAAAAATAAAACGAACGAAAGTGAATTTTATAAAAAGATTGAATTTTCCTTTGAAGAATTCTGATGGACAGTGCAATTGAGAGACCTTGATAACAACTTGAATTGCCACTCATGCTCCTATAACGTCAACGATAAACTAGCTTTCTCGCATGTTCAGTTTCCAACACAAATTTTCATCTTTTTAGATTTTACATGTAGAATATTTTGTGAGAGATTTGTAGTCAGTGGATGAAAATCTGAACAAGAGACGAGAAGCATAAAGTATACGTCACGAACAGTGACGAAGGAAGGAAGGAAGTGAGAAAATCAATCCCGATGTTGAGCAAAAAAATTTCACTGACACGCTATTAATAAATATTGAAAAATGTAAAGTATGATAGATGAAAAAAAGATAGGAAAAACATTGTTCGAATTTAGTTCGAAATATTTTCATGTACCAAGATTTATTGTTTTAATTATTATGATTCATTTTATTTTCAAATGTTCACATGAAATATTTCGTGCAGGAGACTTTGAATAAATTCTCATTTCAAAAAGATTATTATTCTAATGAATAAAGATCTCACCATTTCCATCATGTTTGCTGCTCCAGGTTGGCCAGAAACTTGACCAAGGGCGATCAATTGACGTAGACGATTATGTTCATCAAGAATCGTTTGTTTATCTCGACAGGACACACCTGGAGGCCGTCCTGTGGATACAACAAAATGTTTATTTTTTAAATAACATACTTTGACATAATTTTGTTTTTTATTTATTCTATAATTTTTTCTCATTGCATGGATCTGAAAATATATGTGAATTTTCATATAATATTCGGTATTAATATTCAACGATATTCGAAATGAATTTGTAGTACCAATTTTAATCGTTAGATTTTGTTCTATAGACTCGAAAAATAAATTTGAAAATTAATTTTATTTCCTTGTGATCATGATTCTATCGGTAGCTTCGACTCAGAAGGACGTTCAAAACGAGTCTCGAACGTGTAACGTGTAAGTCTGTATCGTAAATAAAAATCCATGTACCAGCGTGTAAATTTGCCTTGTACTTCAAGGAACAATTGATTTATCATTTTGTATTCTCTCGAACGAAGGATTAAAATCTTGAAATCTTTTTTTCTTCTTTTATTTTTCTCTCTCTCTCTCTCTCTCTCTCTCTCTCTCTCTCTCTCTCCCTCTCTCTCTCTCTCTTTCGAGATATATAAATGCATCCGAGGCGAAGGATTCCACCGAGTTTATTATGATTATTGCAGAGTTAATACGTGGCGAGGAGAGCCGAGACGAAAAATCAGTTTGGTAGACGGCGCGGCGTGTAGAACGAGTCCACCGACTCTCGTTCGCGAATTAATTATTAAATTTTAATCCTCGTTTTGGAGGCCAAGTTCGAGACTTGCTTTCTCTTTGGCTGACTGATCTTCCAGCCTATTGGCTTTAACTCGCTATGCTTTTCGATACACATACAAACGTCCAAACGTTTAGCCCGAGTATTCTTGTCGATTGTCTATTAATTTATTATTATTATTTTTAACGATAAACTATTTTTTGAATATTTGGAATATGGAAGCAAAAATGACATCAAGTTTAATCATTAAAAAATGGTAAAAACGTCGTAAATCAAAATGGAATTTTGCATTTTTTATTGAAATAATGCATTGAAAAAAATAATAATTATAATGCGATTTATTAATTAAGATCAATCGAGTAATTTATAATTAATAGAGCACTCATTTCGATCCAATATTCAAACTGATGTGCAGTTTTATATCTGCTGTAGAAGTTGAGATGTATTGCGACAATTTATGACGAGAAAAAGATTCAGGGGGCAGATTTTGGTACATTTGGAAGTGAATCGTCAGTGATGATAGTCGTGACAAAAATGTGTGTCACGCGTGCGATAAACATATAATATTATCGGATACTCATGCATATATACATGTGGTTAAATATATGTGCGAATAAAAAGGACTTGTGCCAGTGACTTACTCACCGATTTTTCTCACAAAATCAACGAATTCACGTTGGTTTACCTTGGGACAAAGATAAACCAAGGTCCGTTACTATATTCATGCTTCGATAGTCGTTTGGCCAATTTTCTTCTTTTCTTTTTTCTCCTCCAATGCGGAGCAAGTTTTTGCTCGTGTTTGAATATGCTAATGGGTAGCTTGATACACACATAGTTGAATGCAAATATACATTGAACGAGGACCAGTTGTCAAAAGGCTTTTGAGAATCTCCACCGCTTACCCGTTTATCATCATTTTTGTTTTCTCTTTTCTCTTTTTTTTTTTTTATTACACACGAGATTCGGTCAGCGAGTGTCGTTATTATACAGATTCAAAGAGAGAAACAACAAATTAGAATTGATTAATGAGCAACGAGCCACCTGCAGGTGCGACTTATTTCGTTTTATTCCTTGTTTTTTCACTCCTTGATTTAAGGTATATTTATACCTTCGAATGAATTATTTAAGAATTTATTATGGATATTTAATTAGGTGCACAGGTTGATAAACGTAAGCTTAATTAATTGGATCCTTGTGGTGAAGGAATCAATCATTTTTTTTTTGAATCATTGATATTCAATTGAAATTGGCTTTTTGATGAAAATATGCAAAAAAGAAATTCTCGTGGAATTATGAACAGTTTTTCGTCACTTAATAGTGGCGTGAATTTTTCCTTTCTCACAAATGAATTGCACAAATATATGTGTGATTCGGTTTAATCAGTGACGTCCCATTAAACTCGACGAATCACTCGAGCGTTTCTTTCCCACGAGATGATTAGCCTCGATGTAATAAAATAGCGCGAATGATAGATCAAGTCGAATCGTTAAACATTTATTCAGCCATATGTGTATTTTCGACGTCGACGTAGACGAAATCACAACAAATGGTTACACAGACAAAAAGAGGCTTAAAAAAGTATGACAGCAAGCCGAGCCTTTCTCATTTCCGGCCTTTTGCCCAAGAGTTAAAAATCCTGATCTTTGTATCTCATTTATTGTTATGGAAATGTTCGAAAAAAATCGTTCAATTTCATCATTTTATTGACATTTCAATTTTTGCAAACGCGTAAGCAAAGAAAAATGTCCAATCTTTATTTCTAATGGAATTTCCATATTTTTTAATATCAAAATATATTTTTTTTCAATTTTCCTATCGATAGAACATTTTGTACACGAAAAACGCAACCTTCAAATAGTTTTTAAACCCCACAACAAAAACCTAAAATGTCCTTGTTTCACTCGAGAAACTTTGAGTGAATGAAACAAGTTATTAATTTTAGTTTCAAGGTTGTACGCGACACGTCAATAGAATTACTACAAATTGAACGTTGTACCACGTGCATTCGAGTCATTGGGTGGTAGTTTATAGTATCATGTATGCTCACGATGCCGTATGACCGCTTTCATTCATACATTCACTCGGTTGGACGAGAGTAAATCAAACTAGAACGACCGAATCTATTAATGACGATCGAGAGAAGAGGTTCGTGAATTGAATTTGGAATGTTGATCGAGAGATATAGCAAGATTGTCTCGTCAACATTTGTAGTTATGATCTAGCAAGACGTACGAGGGGCAGGGGTGTAGTTGAACGATGATTTTTCGATGGATTGTGCACTACGTCCATCAAGCATGATTGTTACTAGTGATTACTATTACGGCCGTTGTCCTGTCAGTAAAAAGAATTCATTTCATCAGGGAGAAAAACAAAATGCATAAGTACTAATAAATAAATAAACGAATGAGTAAAAAAATTTATGTAGGTATTTTTTATATATTAACGGGAGAAATCAGTTTGGGAGGCCGAAATTTTGGTGTTTTTCATGAATTTTTTTAACAGGGAAGGAATAATCAGAATTTGTTTAAACTTGGAGGATATTTTATTTATGTTTTGAAGTACACTTTGTAATTTTTTCAAGTTATTTCCGCCGGAAATAGTGGAGTTAGAAGCTGCTGTACATGGACGACTTTTTTTCAACTGGTGGGCATTCTAGCTCAAAAAGTTATTGACCAATCGTTCTGAAAATTTGTGTGAATATTCTTTATTCAATTACAATCTGTATGAACCTAACTCTGGGATAATATTATTTTTGAAAATATTTTTTTTAATGCAATAAAGGTGAAAAAACATGGTATGAAAACATAACATTGTGTTGAAACACCTCAAAAACATGCATTTTTCAACTTTTTTCATCACAATTAGGTTCATATTCTTAGGAGATATGTTGTTAACGAAAAAAGAAAATTTTAATGATTACAGATAAAAATTGTGACTTCAGGAATGCCCACCAGCAAAAAACTCGGATAACGATCGTCCATGGATAGCAGCTTCTAACTCCACTATTTCCGGCGGAAATGACTTGAAAAAATTACAAAGTGTACTTCAAAACATGAATAAAATATCCTCCAAGTTTAAACAAATTATGATAATTCCTTTCCTGTTAAAAAAATTCACGAAAAACACCAAAATTTCGGCCTCCTAAACTGGTTTCTTCCGTTAAGTTTACATGATCAAATGATTGATTGATGAACGAATAAAATTCAACATTTCGATATTCTCTTGGCTCAAAAGTGGAAGAGATAACAATTGTTTTGTTTTACGTCACCGTAAAATTGCACAAAAAAGGAAGGCTGGAAAGGGCGTAAGGAGGGTGAGACAGAAATAGCAAAGTGAAGAGAAAACATTAGGAAGGAACGAGATGCACGTGGGGTTTTTCGTAGCATTTCTTTTGCATCCTTCGCTTGTAGGGGCACAGTAAAAACTCTTCAAGATCCCCTTGACCTCGTACCCCCTACGGCGAGGTTGCTGCACAACCCTCTTTAGAACAGCCCTCGGGGTCCCACGCTTCCCGGAAGAGGAAAATGAATTGTGTACGACCAGAACAACGTACCTCAAACTAATGACGCGACCCAGCTCCTAACACGCCTGACACACTAGCAACATTTTCTTTCTATTCTCCACGTCCATTCGATCTTTTGTGTTGCATTTTCCCTCAAATCTATCGACATTTTTTTCTTCATATATATTCGAGGAATCAGTATTGTGCTATTGTCTATCAGAAGATCCTGCAATTTTTTTGTATTTTGTCTGTCGTTCATTATAGACAATAGTTTTTCGTTGATACAAGCTCGCACTGCTTCTCGTGTTTCAAATAAAATAACAATATGGTTGATAAATTATTAAACAACTTTCGTTACAACGTTTTTTTTTTTTTTATTACCATTTCAATTCTAAACTTTTTACTCGATCGCAAATCTATTCAAAAAAATTCAGTAAGATTTCAGCTGATTTGTTTTCTTGTACAATTAAATAATGACGCAATCGACGATTTAGTCGTTGACGAAATTTCGGAATAAACTTTTCCTCCTTATCGCAAAATGCTAACTAGAATATCAATTTTTTATGCTAGTAAACCGCTGGTGATCGTAAAACAAAAAAAAAACTAAAACTCACGAATGAAATTCATATTCGCATATATATATATGTAATTATATGAAAAGGAAATAGACTAGGAAGAGAGAAGAAACCCGTTTTGTCAAGATGCTTCACCGGTTTCTCTGGAGATTTCATTATCATTAACAGAAGGTTAATGGATCAAAAGTAATATTGAATTTAGCAGTTTTGTTTCCTTTCCAACAGTAACAACGAACGATAGTCATAGCTGTGATTATATGTGTATTTAATACACATACGAATTTGACGAGGTTTCAAGTTCTCAGCTAGATAATGATCATAAAAGCCTACACGTTTACGAGAAGAGTCGAATAAAAATGATAATCGATGGAATTAATTTACTCCAGGTGTGTGAAAATCCTTTTTCTCTTACCATTCATCACGATCGATCGTACCCTTGACTTTTTTTAATTACGTACATGCTGCTTCGATTAGTGTAGGTTTTGGAAAAGGTGAATGAATTATGTTAAGCAGAGGGACTCTTGTTTCAACTGAATGAATAAAGAAAATTTGTTTTATCGGTTTTTATCGTTTGGACGTTTGGAATGACGTTTTTGGAAGATGAGATCTTCCAGCTTTAGTGTTCCCTCAAGCGAATAAATTAAAGAGGGGAATCAAACGATACAATTGCAATATGAATTTCGTATTAAACTTTTATCTACATACACAACTGTCTTGCTTTTCTAAGATTCCCAATGATAGTTCCACGAGCCTCCAATAAAAATACGTATTAGAGAAAGAATAAAATCGTACTTACGGTATATAGTTTTTCCATAGCAGTCCGACGATATTTGAATGGGAAGGCTCAAGCATAAAATTACCAATAGAAAGATAGTGGAGTTTCTATTTCTGCTTCTTGGGCAAGACCCCATAATTGTATTTTTTTATTTCCTTTGTTCTATACTCAAGTATGCTTTTTTGCAAGTCGCTACGAAACTAGAGCACTGAATTTATCGGGGATCACGTTGTAATGAAAATTGAGTTGTTAAAAAAAATCAGGCTAAATATTTATTAGATATTTTCAAGTAGATTTTTTGTTCGATCGGATCGAAGTTCAGCCAAAGTCGATAATCAAATATAGCCCTTTTTGTCTTTCCTGTTTATTTTCTTATATTTGTTTTTTTTTTGTCAACGGGAATGAATAAACGAAGAGCTGAACCTGAAACGATGAGATCGACGCGAACTAATAGTCGGTCACGCCAGACTCCCATGGTTTTATATATTCCCTGGGCTGTGTCACACGCACACCATCATCGAGTCAATCAAGTGCGAGTGGTGAGCGTTTTAAAAAGAGCCCGCGCACCTGGGAGGTAGAGAGAGAGAGCCCCTCCCCTGTCCGATCAAACTCGTGGCTCGATGTCAAGGAAAGATGATTTTCGCTTCAAACATCCTTTAATATCCGCTCTGTCAATCTTTTTTCTGTCATTTTTATCATTTCCTTTTTCATACATCATTTTATGTTCAAAGAGATTTGCACATCTCATGCGAAAATTTCATTCTGAAATTATGATTTATTTTTTAATATTTTTTCTATAAAATAATAAAGTAGATATTCTTAAAACCAAATTTCGTATATGTTTAAAAAAAGAACAATTTTTATTAAGAATTGTTCTTTTAAGAATTTAATATTAAAAGAAAAATGTTTTAAGAATTGTTAGCTTATTAGCTAAAATTTCATATTTTGAAAAATATTGCTCAAAATGTTCAATCGCGATTTGAGCTTTAACGGGGAAAAGTCGTGTAAACGTACGTTTTTTCAAAATTTTTTTATAAACAAATGGAATAGTTTATTAAAATAACATAAAGCATATCTAAAAATATACGATGTAAGGTATATTGACAAATTTTTTGCTGCTGGAAATCGGCACCTTAGATTTGCACCGTGCAGCCTGCAGTCAAATCTCAACTAAAATAAAAAAATCACATTTTTATTATTAAAATACATTAATACGCTTTGTATGACAGAGAGAAAAAAAAATAAAAATTTAGGACCATTTTGAAAAAAAAAATCACGTATTTTTGTATTTTTGTAAATGGTTCTAAATTTTTTCATTCTTTTCTCTCCGTCATGCAAAGCGTATTAATGTATTTTAAAAACAAAAATTTGATTTTTTTATTTTAGTTGAGATTTGAGACCTGTAGGCTGCACGGCGTTAATCTGAGGTACCGAATTCCAGCCGCTGTGACACCGGTCTCGCACCAAAATAACATCAAGACAAAATAACACACGGCAAAATAACACGATAAAATAACATCACGAAAAAATAATACACGACAAAATAACATGAAAAATATGGAAATCGAATGATATTAATATGATGTGTATTTGCAAAGTACAAAACAAAGTATAAAGTTGTGTGCATTAGTGCAGTGACGTATTAAATTTGAATATTGTGAGTTACGCCTTTTAAATACTCAATGTATTCGATTAATTGTGTCAAATTATAGATTGATTATATTTAAATGTTTGAATTATATAATTCAAATTTCTATACAATTCTAATAAATAAAAAAACAAAATAGTATATGGTTTATGTTTCTGATACTATTCAAATCTAAGGTGATTCAAACCTGGAGTGGTTATGATCTAAAAAATGGCAAAGGGGCGTGAAGCGCCCCTGAATTTTATACTTTGAGACACTTTTTTCTAAGAATATTTAGGACAGTCCTAAAAACTGCCTTTAAAGATACTTTTATACATATGCATATATGTACATGTAAATAAATACCCAATAGATGTTATTTAGTCGTGTGTTATTTTGACGCGAGTTATTTTGTCGTGTTATTTTGTCTTCGAGTTATTTTGACATTTAGTCGTGGCGTCGCCATTTTGAAAAATTTTAGTCTAAAAAAATTTGTCAATATACCTTACATCGTATGTTTTGAGATGTGCTTTATGTTAATTCAATAAACTATTCCATTTCTTTATAAAAAAAATCTTGAAAAAACGTACGTTTACATGACTTTCCTCCCTTAACAAAATTTCGAAAATGGAAATAATAAAAAAACCTTATATTCGAGTATATAAAAGTGCAACAAATCTCGAGAAATTTCGTAACTTCTCTTTTTAAATCTTCTTTTTAATATTTGGCGTCGAGTTGCTGTCGTGTCTCCTGATATCTAATATAAGTATTATCATTATGCATGACAATCGTTAGCAAAAAAGTGTTTTTTCGACAAACGCGATATATTTTTTAACGTTCTATTATTGAAATGTTGCCGCGATTATGCATTGATTCGATTCTTCGAATCGTTCTTATCGATCGAATGAGCAATCCAGAGGATGTAGATAAAGCGCGTCGAAAACTAAACAAAACAAAATAAGGCACGAAACAGGAAATCTACTGTCCAAAAAAGAAACATTTTATGTCATATAAACATCGTTAAACAAACAAATATTCGCTTAATAGGTCAATGGCATCATTTTCAGAATTCATATTATGAAAATAACAAGGAAGTAATGAGATTGACCTCAGCTTTATAAATCTCTAAATGTGAAAAAAAATAAACATAAATCTACGTTATATTACCTTGGACATCGTAGTGATACATTCGTTACTTTATAGGAATAAAACCGTGTGCTATTTCCCCATAGTAAAAATCGCGTGGACGTGTGCGTAGGCCGTTCTTGACTTTTAACAACGTATTCCTTTGACGTGACCCACACGGTCATATTCATAACTTCCTTGTTTCCTTCGGATGTTTACGCACCCCTTTTCACGAGATTTATAGCCTCCTCCACCCTCCATCCCTTCTAATTCGCCTTTTCAACATTGTGACTCGATATTGGAGAAGCCAGTGGGGGATATCGGCATTTATTTACGATTTGTTTTATTAAAATATCATTGTAGTAATAGTCGTAGTAATAATAAAATAAAACCATAACGTAACGATAGGAGCGATGATGATGACAACGACAATGATAGTTATAATAATAATAATAATAACAACAACAACAACGACAACAACAACAACGACAACAACAACAACAACAACAACAGCAACAACAACAACAACAATAATAATAATAATATCAACAACAACAACAACAACAATAATAATAATATCAACAACAACAACAACAACAACAACAACAACAACAACAACAACAACAACAACAACAACAACAACAACAACAACAACAACAACAACAACAACAACAACAACAACAACAACAACAACAACAATAATAACAACAACAACAACAACAACAACAACAACAACAATAATGGTAATTATGTAGTTTGGTGGCTTTTCCCAAAAATGATGATAAACATTTTTTTTATGATTTGTTGCTATGAAATGATGTAAACAATGATATTCCGTCAGGGGATGCTGAATTTTTTCCATAAGTAATTTTTTATTAATGAAAAATAAATATTTGAAAATTTCATATTTTCTTTCGTAACTGTACGGACTAATTTTTGGACTGTTACTTCAATCTCTTTGTTTACATCACTATTAGGTATCGCATAAGTTGAACGCGACAACGAAAACAAAAACATTGAATAGTCTGTGTTCCGAGATTACACATTATATATATAACAGTTTTGTAGAATAATATTTTTATTAACCCACGAACCCTACAACGGGGTAATTAGTTACCCCTTGAAAATGTCAAATTTCCTTCCCGAATCAATTTTTTAAAACGATTCCTTCGGTTTTATAGAGTTTTCACTATTAAATATTTACCGAATGGGACTTTGTCATGCACCATTCTCTTCGTAATGAAAAAACGAAGAGAATGGTATATAATTAAACCTTATTATCGCATACGAAGAACATTTTATACTGAAGAGAATATTGGGGTAATTATTTACCCCAACGTGGGGGGGTTTACGTTGGAAAAAATAAATTGTGGGGTTCTAGGGCTAAAGTAATATAAGAAATTACATTAGAAATTATTCGTTATAAATATGGAATTCGCGGTTATTACGAAATATCGAATAAAATGATATAAACTGTGTACTCGGTCGCTCGACACACTCACCAACTATTTTCAAAATGCACACAGTCCACTCATTTTACGCAGCTCGCCTTGTTCGTATTAACGATTTCTTAGCCAATTGTATGTATGCACTTTCTTTCTTTCACTCAGTCGACCATGTGCTTTTTGTCAGCCCTACATCGTTTGCTCCAACTCTCTCATTCTCACTCATCTCGCACTCTCGTTCATTCTCTCTCTTTCTCTCCCTCTCTCTATCTCTTTCTTTTACGCTTCCACTCTTTCTCTCTTGCTCTTTTCCACTCTTTCACTATTTCACTTTTTCACTTTTTCACTTTTATGGCACTCTAACCCTTATTTTTGAAATACTACAGTTTTGGCCTTATTATTTGTTCAGTCATATGGATGCCAATGAAAACGTCGATGAACACTTAGTGTGGGTCGATTACACTCTGATGCGCCGCCAATTTTTACGAATTTACGATTCAGAAGATGCAATTATTGTTTTTCTTCAAGCACACAAAGCGTTGCCGATATCGGTACTGTGCGAACGTGCAATTTCATTGCTGTATTTGACAACAGCAGCTTCTTTGGTGATGTCAAAAAAGTAAAAAAAAAAATAATAACGAGGCAAAAAAAGTATAAAAAAAAATAAAATGCCTCTTGGTGACGCGTACGCTATAATAGTGTACTTTTTATGTTTGAAACCACCTCGTGAAGAATTTTTGGAAAACGAAATTAACGTTATTACCTCTTACACAATTGTCGACTGGTGTAATTTTGTACGTGAAGCAATGCTATTGTGGGCTATGGAAGAAAAAGAAAAAAATTGGAGGACCAGGCCACGTAGTTGAAATTGATGACGCAAAGTTTCGGCGACGGTATCGTATCATCGTGATCGAATAATTGAAGGTCAATGGCTGTTTGGATGATTCGAATGTCATAGACTTTTGCTACGTATATTTTAGTGGATACAAATTTACAAGAATTTAACACGTACAACATAATTAACGTATAAAGTTGATTGTATAATTTGTTATAAGTTGATAAAACAGTAAAAGTACATAATTGATTATCACGATGGCGATAATGATGAAAACAATGTAGTTGAATAATAATGAATGATAAATCGATAATCCGCCTGAGCTACGTCTAGTCCTGTTAGCGTTTCAGATCCGAACGTCTCTTATCCCTTGGTCGTCATCCTCCGATGACTACTTAGAACATTGGGCCTTTGTCCTAGCGCTGACGTCATTGCCAGCATCTAGCGTCTTAACGGGTAAAACCATTGTAGAATTTTCGAAAAATCGTTTTTTTTTTATTGGCTTAAAATATACTTTGAACCCTCTTGAATATGAGGCAAAAAGGTTAATACCTGAAAAAAAAAATTTCATTGAAATTTCGGGCTCTTCCCCGAGTGCATCGGTCATTTCAGTACCACGTTTCAAAACTTTAAACGCGTTTTTCTCGAAACACGATTTTTCAAAACGGCACGCAGCATAACTCCAACAATTTTCATTTTTTTCATTTGAATTTTTGACAATATCTTAAAAATAACATTTCGAAGTGAAATACGTACGGAATTTGCGATAAGTTTATTTAAACATTTTTTATCAACAAATAATTACCCCTTTTTTCTGTCGAAAATTGAACCTCTTCATTCAAATACTCGCCAATTATACAAAAATGAATATTTTCAAAATCTCCTACGTACTTCACTAGCTATGAGTGTCTAGATTAAGGTTTTATTTTTTTATTCCAAATCAACAATTGCACCAGTTACACCGCGTGCCACAGAGCGCATCGAATTCAACAAGCCTCGCTGGAATGGCTCTGCTGTCGCCATTTTTAAATATTTTTCAATCATAATTTTTTGTTGTACAGCTAAATATATGCTTAATAATCCCCCCGAATATTATTATTCTATTACCTTTCCTTCCACCCGAAAAAAATTGTCGAAAAAAGGCATTTTTTGAGGCCGTTACAGTGGTTTTAGCCCTTAAGAATGTTTGGATATCACTTGAAAGCCCGAGTCCCACACCTTAGCCTAGCTGCGACGTAGTTCGAGAAAAAATCCTCCGACACGATAGAGAGTCGCGACAATTATTTGTTGTGCCGGTAGTCGATCATTCTGCAAAAACACTTCTGACGGTGACTAAAGACAGAATTTGTGAGGGAACTACAATCATGTCAGATTGTTGGAAGGCATATAACTGCTTGAGTGATGAAGGATTTATCCACTTAACCATTAATCATTCTTATAATTTTGTTGATCACGATACTGGAGCATACAAGCAAAATATTGAGCGTACTTGGCGTGAGGTACGACCGAGTATACCTCGATAGGGTCGTCGTGCATGAATATCATATGGATGGTTATATAGCTGAATTTTATTTCAAGCGCAAATATCTCGATCATCGTGAATGCTTGTTGTTGTATGTGTATGTGTGTGTGCATTCGTTATATTCATTATTATTATTATTATATTATATTAATATTGAAGGAAATCATTTTCCCCCTCTATAAAATCATTGTTTATAACAAAATGAAGCAATAATTAGAAAAAAAAAATTATTATTAGGATGTTTGGCAAAAGCTGCTAAACTACATAATTGCCGTTTTTCTTTATGTTTTTGCGATTGAATTAGTCGAAACGCTCCATTAAATTTTTTCGATCGTTCGTGTTTGAAAATTTAGAAGGAATATATTTTCAAAACCGACTGACCTTTTCAAAAGTTTATTTACATTTTACAAAGTTTCCTGATGTTACATTCGAAACAGGTATGTCGAATACAAATGGAATAATAAATTGTAGCGTTTACCTGCTTGAATATCAAGTTAAAAAATATTTTGAAAAATTATGTTTTCATAGTCTCGCAGAAAGAAAAATAGAATAAAACTTTAACGGGAGAAACCAGTTTAGGAGGCATTTATTTACGATTTGTTTTATTAAAATATCATTGTAGTAATAGTCGTAGTAATAATAAAATAAAACCATAACGTAACGATAGGAGCGATGATGATGACAACGACAATGATAGTTATAATAATAATAATAATAACAACAACAACAACGACAACAACAACAACGACAACAACAACAACAACAACAACAACAGCAACAACAACAACAATAATAATAATAATATCAACAACAACAACAACAACAACAATAATAATAATATCAACAACAACAACAACAACAACAACAACAACAACAACAACAACAACAACAACAACAACAACAACAACAACAACAACAACAACAAATTGTTGTTGTTGTTGTTGCCGAAATTTTGATGTTTTTCGTGAATTTTTTTTAACAGGGAAGAAATAATTAGAATTTGTTTAAACTTGGAGAATATTTTACTCGTGTTTTGAAGTACACTTTGTAATTTTTTCAAGTCATTTCCGCCGGAAATAGTGGAGTTAGAAGCTGCTGTCCATGGACGACTTTTTTTCAACTGGTGGGCATTTTAGCTCAAAAAGTTATTGGCTAATCGTTCTGAAAATTTGTGTGAATATTCTTCATTCAATTACAGTCTGTATGAACCTAACTCTGGGATGATATTATTTTTGAAAATATTTTTTTTAATGCAATAAAGGTGAAAAAACATGGTATGAAAACATAACATTGTGTTCAAACACCTCAAAAACATGCAATTTTCAACTTTTTTCATCACAATTAGGTTCATATTCTTAGAAAATATGTTGTTAACGAAAAAAGAAAATTGTAATGATTACAGATAAGAATTGTGACTTCAGGAATGCCCACCAGCAAAAAACTCGGATGGCGATCGTCCATGGACAGCAGCTTCTAACTCCACTATTTCCGGTGGAAATGACTTGAAAAAATTACAAAGTGTACTTCAAAACATGAATAAAATATCCTCCAAGTTTAAACAAATTCTGATTATTCTTTCCCTGTTAAAAAAATTCACGAAAAACACCAAAATTTCGGCCTCCTAAACTGGTTTCTACCGTTAAAAACTTTGACTCAGCCCTGACTCAGCCCCAAACTGTAACGCTTGCAAAACGTCGACAATACGCTGAAACTCTACACGGCATTCATCCGGAAGCCATAAATTATAATAAAACTTTGACAATTGAATTCTTCTTTTTGGAAATTTTGTGGATCAGAATTTGTTGAGAAAAAATGTATGTTTTGTATCCGGTGATAATGAAGGAAGAGGCAAGTACCTGAAGAAGGTGGGAACGTTGGGACGAGTTTGTAAGATGAAAACTTAGCTCGCGATACAATCTCTGGACTATCAAGCTGTCGTTAGTCTTGTCAATTAGAGGTGGCAAACTACTTCCTACCAAGTTTTACCACAACGACGAGAGACTTCAATTTACAGTGGAGAAATGCCAATCTTCGAATACATACAAAGATGACAAATCCGGCGAAGTAAAATCGTGTATAGAATTTCATAAATCACAGGTTTATCGGGTAAAATTTGTTCTCTTCGTCGTTCGAATTATTCGACGATCCAAATATCACGAAAAAAATCATTTTTATTCATCATATGAGGCGCGATAACATCGCTTTTTTTTATTTATTTGACGCCTCTCCATTTCGATTAAAATTCACTACAAAGTGCGCATGTATTTTTTTTCTGACAAGAGATTTTCCAGAAATTTTGTCCGGTCATACGAAATTTGCTACTTTTTACGTTGGCATTTTGCTTTAAATTCCTATTTACTGACCCAAAAAGCTTTAACTCCAAGTTTCGATAAGAATCTCAAGAATTTATCGAACTCAGGCTTGATTTTTAATCGATAAGATCACAGGACTGTAATCTTTAATTGAAGTCGAGAGTAGCTTGATTTTATGTGGACTATTATTAATTTGTAATTTTATCAGTTTGTTAAATTTGACTCGCGGATTCGACCGATGATATTCCGAGGTAAAATGTTGGATAATTAGAGAGAATAATGCCTCATGCTTCTTTCGATTAAATTTCAGCGATAAAATTCTTTCAATTTGAAAAATCACAAGTCAGATCAAATTGGGTTGAATTAAATCCCCGTTTGGTACGACATAACGTTGCCCGGATTACGTCCAAATAATTTGAATAACGACACGGGGGATGGATGCCGAAGCTGACTGTTGATTAATTCATGAGAGAATACTAAAATTGTGGTTCTTCCAGCAACAGCAGGATAAAAAGATTTGGTTAAGAAACGAAACTTTTGTCGATATGTCAAGCGTTATTAATAATGCGTGATTAATCAGATGAGTCACAGCGTCAACGCTGTAAAAATTTATCGTAGAGTGTGAAATAACGAATAAAGTATAATCGATAAAAAAAATGAATACAAATAATTATTAATCAACAAATTTGGTCATTAAAGCCGAAAAAAGGTATCGATAATATTTATGGAAATGAATCGATTAATAAAATTCTCAACTTCTGAATATTCACACGCAATACAATTTCCTGGACGTAAATTTCATCGAGTCAAAAAACATTGCACGAGAAAAATTATTACAAATATATCTCGATGAAAGCGCAATAAAAAAAAAAACAAAACAAAACAAATTATACATTTGCACGGAAACAGCAGCCGATACCAGACTGCTCTGTAATAAATTGGACTTAATTATTGCAAGGCGAATAATCGTTGTGGCCTCGGCGGGGCAACCGTCGGGACGAAAGTGGACGTAAAAAAGAAGAATCGTCGATGAGAATTGGAAGCATAATGCCTTGGGCGAATCTCAAGATTTAATATTCACGTGGCTCTCTCAGTCGCTCGAATTACCGAGCATCACACTTCGCACTATTTATCTCACCTTTTTTTTTGTTATAACGTCATTTCTGTTTAAAAATAAGAAATAAAATATAACAGTATAGAAATAAATCAATTTGAATTTTTCATTCGATATATTTCGATGTCACATAGTGAAAAATAATTAATGGAATAAATTAAATAACCGAGAATCTTCCTGGATACTCCTGGATATCTGGATTGAATTTTTCATTCGATAATATTTCGTTGTCACGTATTAAAAAATAATTGATCGAATTAATGAAATAACCGAGAATCTTCCTGGATACTATTTATTTCTGTTTATGAAAATTTAATTCTTCCTTCAAGAAGCCGACAAAAATGAGAGCGTATAGGTGAGTCTCGTTCTATTCTTGTTTAATATTTTCGAATTCGTCTTCGGAAGATAATAAATTAAATAAATAAAGGACTTCGTATTCTATAAAATGTATATCTTCGATCTTTCGTGAAATTTTTTTATCGAGATAAATATATCTATAAAAGGTTTGGCCGGTTGAGCTATTCGAGACTCGAACATAATCATATCGAGCATAAAAAAATTATCAGCAGGAGCACATCCTTGAAGAACGAGCATCGTTACATTTTTCCTTTGCATTTTTTTCCTCCTTCGAGACTATTATCCTGCTTTGCTCTTTTTTTCTTTTTCAGAGTTAACGAAATGGCTATCGATCGCTCGAAGTCGTTTTGGTAAATATTTATATTAGTATAAATGTTTACACATCAAAACACATAAAAACAAATGGGCGGATAAAGGAAAGAGGAGCTCAAATTTCGCAAATTGTTTTCTTGTAAATTTTGCCAAATTTACAAATATTTTTCTGGTACAAATGTCTCTTTTAGATTCGCCTGTTACGAGACTTGTTTTTTTCGTCACAAATTGTCATATTTTTCCGGCGTGATTCATTGGTACATTTTATTCTGTTATACGGAGATAAGGACGAGGATTGATTGCAGAACGATTATTAATGAGGAATAAACCTTGTTTCATCACGTTTAAAGGTGTCGGCGTGAGTAAAAGACGATCTTATAGAATCAAACTTTATTTATCTATACATCGACACGTATATTTGTGCATATATGTAACTAAGCGTATATGAAGGGGATGAGTACACTTACACGTACTACATTTGAACGATAAACTTTTGACGGAGAATCGCGTCTAAAGTTTTCCGAGAGTGTTAAACTTCCGTTTCTATCCTCGTACACATTTTCCCTTTTCGTCTTACCATGTCGATCTCGCTCGACGCTACGATTTCGTAAAACTTTTCTTCATGAAGTTGTGTACGAATACGTTCTCTATACTTACTCTCGGAACGCGAATTAGGCGTCGATCCCTCTTGAGCTACCGCAAAATCTTCGTACATTTCTCGGCTTTAACGTTGTTCCAGGAAAAGCATCACGAGAGTACGAGCCTTAACGAAACTTTTGAAATAAAACAAATAATTCCCGCGCTCTCGCGATAAACTTTTAATTAGGGAATAATAAATCTCTCTTTCATTAACACGCCGAGTTTTTTCAAATCATTTAACACGAGCCTTTTTGTATGTTTATCTTTTTCTTATTTTTTTTTCCTTGCTGCAAATATTTGTTCCGTTACTTGTTTAATAAAGAGATAAACCTTTTTTAAGAGCAGAATTAATTGTGTAAATTAATGTAAAAAATAAGAGTCACGATTGAAATCTCGCTAATGTTTGAGCTAATTTGGTTTATTCGCCATTTTAAAAACAAACTGAAAAAACATGTGTCGGTATACATTTGTGCGCGAAATCGATCGAAAATTCTATCAAGTTGAAGAAAGGGATTCGAGTGGCAGAGCTATTAAGAGCAGCCCAGATGATGGGCTTTATCCAATCTGCATTATCCTATTTTCAGCGAGTCAGCTCAAAGCTTTTTCAGAACAATTCGACTGCCCTATTTTACGAGCTCGTCTGACGCTGATACCGAAATAAGTCTACGTCTTTTTATTTAATTGGCGTTTAAAATAATGCAACAAAAAATATTACCTCTCAGATCTTCATTCAAAAGACAAATGACTTTGTAATTCAATCTTTCATCGAAATTAAGCTAAAGTGCACTTTAGAAAAATGATTAAGTGTTTATTTTTGAACAAATTAAGAATTTTGAGCTTCTTTAGGTCAAAAAATTGCATAATTTCAGTTGTGATATGCGATGCAATATTATCGAACCTTTTACTACAATTACAAATCCCAAATTTCGTAAACGTAAGTCTTGTGCCAATAAATAGCGTCTTTAATCAATATATATAATAAATGTAAGCGTGGTTTGTCCGTGTGTGCCGCTATAACTCCGCCACCCATCCCCGCAGCCCCATGGGGGGTATATGGTATGGTAGCCCTCCATCCCCCATCCATGAAGAAGGTTTCGGTTTGGAATTGCAGGGGCTGGGTTCGGAAATATGAGTGTCAAAATAGGGCATCGCACTACCAATGGACTTCTCATGGGAAGTCGGTGAAGCAACGGGGAATCGAGTGCCGAAGTGGCCAAGACTGGCCAGAATGTTCCTGAATGTTCTAGAAGGTTCAAGAATGTTCCCAGAATGTTCTAGAATGTTGGAGAATGTTGTAGAATGTTCCAGAATATTATAGAATCTTCCAGAAAGTTCGACAGTGTTCTAGAATGTTCCAGAATATTCGAGAATGTTCTAGAATGTTCCAGAATGTTCTAGAAGGTTCAAGAATGTTCCCAGAATGTTCTAGAATGTTGGAGAATGTTGTAGAATGTTCCAGAATGTTATAGAATCTTCCAGAAAGTACGACAATGTTCTAGAATGTTCCAGAATGTTTGAGAATGTTCTAGGATGTTCCAAAATGTTCTAGAAGGTTCAAGAATGTTCCCAGAATGTTCTAGAATGTTGGAGAATGTTGTAGAATGTTCCAGAATATTATAGAATCTTCCAGAAAGTTCGACAGTGTTCTAGAATGTTCCAGAATATTCGGGAATGTTCTAGAATGTTCCAGAATGTTCTAGAAGGTTCAAGAATGTTCCCAGAATGTTCTAGAATGTTCGAGAATGTTGGAAAATGTTGTAGAATGTTCCAGAATGTTATAGAATCTTCCAGAAAGTTCGACAATGTTCTAGAATGTTCCAGAATGTTTGAGAATGTTCTAAAATGTTCCAGAGTGTTCTAGAAGGTTCAAGAATGTTCCCAGAATGTTCTAGAATGTTCGCGAATGTTGGAAAATGTTGTAGAATGTTCCAGAATGTTATAGAATCTTCCAGAAAGTTCGACAATGTTCTAGAATGTTCCAGAATGTTTGAGAATGTTCTAGAATGTTCCAGAATGTTCGAGAATGTTCTAGAATTTTCCAGGATGTTCGAGAATGTTCCAGAATGTTCCAGGATGTTCGAGAATGTTCTAGAAAGTCCCAGAAGGTTTTGGACCTTCGAAGGGACTTCCGATTCCGAAATGTTCGAGAATGTTCTATAATGTTCCAGACGGGTCTGGACCATCGAAGGGACTTCCTGTTCCGGAATGTTCGACAACGTTTTAAAATATTCTAGAAACCGGAAACGGAAGTCCAAAATCTTCTGGAACATTCTCGAATGTTCCATTATTCTGTTGTGGTGGGGATATGTTCCAGCTCAGAAGGGTTTATATAGGCGATGACGAGACGCATGCGTCAGTATACTTTTGGAAATAAAAAGCAGAGTTTTATTTTACTAAATTAAATGCAACTGTATTGAGAATATGATGATTTAATTTAGCTTTATTATTTCTGTATTGAAAGGTTTATTTTTTTAATTTACATTTGATAGGAGCTGGCTGGCTTTGTCTGCGCTAAGCGAGGGTGACTCAGGCTAGTTTTCATTAAAAAATAAATAAGTTTCCTCGTACAGTGAGTTATAACGAGAGACATCCTTGAGCATCGCGAGACTTTCAGTTTTTTCCCCCGGAGAATCTGCAGAGTCGTATAATTACGATGCGATGGCTTTGACTCTATTACATCGCCATATTTCCTATTGATAACTTTTATTACGGTAATAAAAAAAGCAATTTAAAGAGTAATTCAATAATCAAAGAATCTCGTAGTTTTTTTTATTTGAAAACCTGTTAATAGAAACATAGCAATTACGTTATCATATTAATGACATCTACATCATCGTTTTATTTCGTACACACTTTGAACTTAATTATCCTACAGTTCGAATATATTCTTCTATAGATTTAAATTTCTCTTTTCGCGCACTGGCGTTTCTTTATAATTAAAAAAAAAAAGGGAAACATGAGGCGGACGAAGAACGTTCTGAATGAATTCGTGCGAGTACGTTTGAAGTATACACTTGGGAGATCATTGAACAAATGGATTAAACTCCCGCTCCGGCAGTTGGTCGTTCTTCTCCTCCTCATGTCGTATACATATAGTACGTAATATACATGCGAAACATTGTATGGAGCTTGGCGAGCGGGAGAATCTCTTGCGCATGCCGGAAATAGAGTTCGATCGATCCAGCTTCCGCCTATACGAGAGATGCCCTCGTGTTTTCGTTGCTTTTGACTTCTTTTTTTTTCACTAGCCAGTTTAACGTTGTAACAAAGTTTATTTTGAGACATCAATTGTAATATTGACCAATTTCTCATTAATTAAAACGACAAGTTAATGATTTTAAATAATAAATTTAATAAATCTTTGATGAATTTTCAAAAAAAAAAATGCATGATCTGCGGTTCAGTCTGTTTTTTAATGATGCAATATTTATTTATATTCATAGGACAGAAAATTTCGTCTTAATTATCGTATAAGTTCCAAATTGTTTGTATTTCTTATTTTAAAACAATATTGAGAACCGATTGAATCATTTCAATTATAGCCTTTATAGTTGGATAACTTATTTGTTCCTATTTGTGGATCTCTGGACCCGAGGTTACCCAGAAATCTGCGATCGACGTCTCGAAGCTTGACTGAGATGGGTGCAAAGATGTATAGATAGAGATCCATTGAGAGAGACAGAGAGAGAGAAAGAGAGAGAGAGAGAGAGAGAGAGGGGGGGGGAGAGAGAGAGAGAGAGAGAGAGAGAGAGCGTAGATCTAGAGGTTAGTGGTCACTCCAATGTCTGACCGAATAGAGCACGTTGCCTCGTGCTACTATTTGCTCTTTCGCTCCAAAGTCTCTTAGCTTCTCTGCCAGTACATTTAATTGAAACAAGCTAAATTTCTCAAAAAAAAAAACGTATCAAATTCTCTATGAAAAAGTCGTGATATGAATTCATGAAAATAAAGAAATTTCGACTTGACAGAAAAGCAATCAAAGAAGGCAATAAATTTCAACTTGGAAATATTACAATTGGGGTCGAATAAAAAATGTGTCAACTATAATTAAATCGTATTCTGATGATTAAAAAAATCGATATTTCTTAAGGGGGTCATCCTATGTGACAGCTATTTTGTTTCGCTTTTTTTGAGAATTTCTTTTGAGGAACCATTAAAGCACACTATCTTTGAATTTTTACCACACATTTATTAACATTTTTACAGTCCCTCAGAATTTTATCAAACAAAAATAACGAATTGAATCGACTTTACACCGTTCGGAAGACACTCGTGTGTTGGTTGACGGCTGCCATGATTCCGGAGGTTTTGCTCATCTGAAATCAAAAAATCAAACGGCATTTTAATTTGTAGACACGAGGCTATCGCCGGAACTGGAGTAAAGTAAAAATATCGAAAATTGAATTTTTGGCACGGTTTTAAAAGATAAGTTCCAAGTTTCGTCATTTTTTTTCGACTTTTAAAACCGTGACAAAAATTCAATTTTCGAAATTTTTACTTTATTCTAGTTCCGGCGATAGTCACAGGTCTACAAATTAAAATACCGTTTGATTATTTGATTTCGGATGAGCAAAACCTCCGGAATCATGGCAGTCGTCAACCAACGCATGAGTGTCTTCCGAACGGTGTAAAGTCGATTCAACTCGTTATTTTTGTTTGATAAAATTCTGAGGGACTGTAAAAATGTTAATAAATGTGTGGTAAAAATTCAAAGATAGTGTGTTTTAATGGTTAATAAAAAATAATTCCCAAAAAAGGGGAAAAAATAACTGTCACATGGGATGACCCCCTTAAGCCACCTGCTTCGCAGGAGATGATTGCTAATGAGACGGCATCGACAGAATAAAAAATTCATTGGTCGGATCGATGATATACCTGCTTCAAATTCATCGGAAATTTTCTTATTATCATTCACGATACTTGTTATATTTAGCCGGAGCCTAAGTGGTGTTTATCACTGGTTTATACAAAAGAATAACAAAAATAACAATAAAGCAAGAGAAGTTGCTGTAAACAACGAAAAAATTAGTATATTTATGCTTTTCTGATGATACGAAAAAAAGCAACGATTTAGTATTGAATAACGGCGGAAAAAAAACAACAGAAAACAAAACGGCCTTCCTAAGAATATTCACTAGCTGAGATTATCCGCGATGTATTCTCGACAGTTGGCTTTCGCTCTATCATAAAAACATTCGCACACACAGGCCAGCGAAACAATTATCACTCACAAATAAATTTAATTCTCGCGACATTTTTGACCTCCTGCAGCTTGTTCATAATTTGCAAATCGTTTCAGTTTTTCTTTTTTAATTGATAATTTTAAGACTTTGAAGCACCATTGACGATGGATCAAAATTCAACGAAAGATCGAACGTTGACATCGAGTCTCTTGTCTCCTCGAGGGACCGAATATTTTCACAGGCCTATAATATTTTCCTAACGTATTTCGTGGAACTTGAAAGTTTGTAGGAACATCAATAAGCATTCAGACTTTTCAGATATTTATTCCAAACGAAATTAGTCATCGGTACGTGTGGCAAAATTCCTCGGCAACCTGATCGAAACACAGACTGAAGAAAATATATCATTTAAGATAATTATGTTGTATGTTTTTTTTTTTTTAATGAGGATTTCTCGGAGAAATGTATATCTTGAATTTTATATGAGAGAAACGAGAGATAATATTTAACCCTTTCACTGGTAGATGACTTAAGAGTAAGGTGGACATTTCTGGTAGAGAAAAAAATCGCAAAAAAAAATTTTTTATTTCGTAAAAGATATTCGTACTCCTAAATATAGTACTCCTAAAGAATAGAAAAACATGATAATATATATTTTTTTTTAATTAAGGGGTTAGGCTACCTCGAAAGCGTAAAAAACACGATTATCATCAAAATTAATTTTCTAAGCAATCAATAAAGGTAGAGAGATGATTCTTTCCTCAGTTTCAACCGTTTTTATCGGCTTAAACTTAAACAGAAATGTTTAATCAAAAAAATAATAATTTTTTTTTATAAAAAAAATCAATAAAAAAATTAAAAAATGTAAACAAAAAACGATGTCTAAAATTCTACTGTACAGCCTCCTCGTGGCACACTTCGGGTCGTTAAAAAATTACGAACTAATAATGTCGAAGGAAATAAATGAATATGTACGAAATATCGTGATTTATCATTTGGTCAATAATGGCAATAATCATACGAAATTTTATGACCCACAATTTTTTTTCTTCTTTTTTTTGTCAGAATCTTAATCAGCGATGTTATAAATCCAGGATTAGCATTGGTATTCAATTTTGTATGATTAGAAACGTATTTTTTGGACAGCCCACCATATGGCGGGCCTACCAGTGAAAGGGTTAACGGGAGAAACCAGTTTAGGAGGCCGAAATTTTGGTGTTTTTCGTGAATTTTTTTAACAGGGAAGGAATAATCAGAATTTGTTCAAACTTGGAGAATGTTTTATTCATATTTTGAAGTACACTTTGAAATTTTTTCAAATAATTTCCGCCGGAAATAGTGGAGTTACAAGCTGCTGTCCATGGACGAGTTTTTTTCAATTGGTGGGCATTCTAGCTCAAAAAGTTATTGACCAGTCGTTCTGCAAATTTGTGTGAATATTCTTTATTCAATTACAATCTATATGAACCTAACTCTGGGATGATATTATTTTAAAAAATAATTTTTTTAATGCAAAAAATGTGAAAAAACATAACATTGTGTTCAAACACCTCAAAAACATGCATTTTTCAACTTTTTTCATCACAATTAGGTTCATATTCTTAGGAAATATATTGTTAACGAAAAAAGAAAATTGTAATGATTACAGATAAAAATTGTGACTTCAGGAATGCCCATCAGCAAAAAACTCGGATAACGATCGCCCATAGATAGTAGCTTCTAACTCCACTATTTCCGGCGGAAATAATTTGAAAAAATTACAAAGTGTACTTCAAAACATGAATAAAATATCCTTCAAGTTTAAACAAATTCTGATTATTCCTTCCCTGTTAAAAAAATTCACGAAAAACACCAAAGTTTCGGCCTCCTAAACTGGTTTCTCCCGTTAATAGAAAATTCGTCGTTAGGGCTAATTTTTAATGGATTTAAATGTAAAAAAAAAATAAAAAATCGTGTGAATAAATAAAAATAAATAAAAACGTTGGAAAAGCTTTAAACGTCATTTACAAATTGTAATTTAATGGAATATAAATTTAAATGTAATTATATCAGACATTAGATTATAATGATTCTTCCATAGTTTTTTTTCTAATGAGCAAAAGAATCTTATAGAACTACATTTAAATAAAAATCAATTAAAATATTACATAAAATTATCACAATACCTGAGGGACCATCATCAAGTAAAACAATTCGTTAACTTCGTCATGTATATGCATGACAGATCGACTGCAGTGTAGCTAAAAAAAGACAGCTGATACGAAGCTAAAAATTAACATTGCAATTGGCGATCCAGACTACCGATAGCGGTGTTCGTATCACTCGAAAAAATGATGCAATTGGAGTGCATGTTATGACAGCAGCTTACATTTAGCAGTGATAGTTGCTCATTTTATTATAACATAACTCATTCTATCATTATTTATCTGATCCTCACTCATTTTCATCGATTATCGTTTAATATTTTCATCGTGTTTACAAAAAAAAAAAAAAAACATTTGTTTTGCACACTAAGAAAATAAATTCGTTGAATCAACAAAATTTTTGTTTAATCAACGAATTGTGGCGAACAAAAATATGATTAATTCAACCACTTAATTTGTTGGCTCAAATAAACATTGCTCACTACAACGAAAATATTATTTAATAAATAGAAATTTTTATTTAATTAACAAATTTCATTTTGTTCGCCATAATTTGTTGATAAAACAAAAATTTTCTTCAAACAACAAATTTCTTATCTCAGTATACTCCACCAGCAGTTTTTCAGGAATCCCCTAGAGTCGTATGCTTAGTCCGGATCGCCAATAATAAATTAATTGCATTGGAAGATCGTGATGAATTATCATATTAGTACAAATTAATAATTCGATCGTAATACGCAACGACAGAAATAACATTCGGCATAAAATCTCGTGTAATTCGTTTATCTTTATTAACTACATTAATATTCTGTTACATAGATCCAGTTGTATATATAGATATATCTATACACATATATATGTATCTATATACATATATAATGTATATACATATATATATTTATTTATTAATATATATTTATATATATATATATATGTATAATAATTACATATAACGTTAACATTCATAAATTTTATATATTATCTAATATCGTAAAACGTAATATCCGTCGCATGTCTCGTCGGTTTTGGTTAAAGGCAAAATAATGAAAATATATATAAAAAAAAAAAAAAGAAATAAAAAATGAAAAATAATCAATAATATTGATACAAAGCAGTATTTCGAGCAAAAATGACACGTGAGACCTTTTTATTTCGTGAAGTAGTAAGCACGACGAGGCGTGCTCGACTGACACATACACCTTATAAATATCGCTCGAGGACCGACAATATTTATATAATATCTAATCGAACAATCGTCAGCGTATGGACTTATATCTTAATAATATATAATATTCGATTAAAATTCGAACGATAATTCTAATTTATTGTCAATCCTCTCTCTATTATCACCTCTTTCAATCACACAAAATAACGGATATTAAGCGTTGCCTCGTCTCCTTGAGAAAGTTAGTGAGCCAAAGATTTGTTTCTTTGAAAGTTAGAGTCTCGCGATGCGTGCTAATGGCCAGTGAGGGCAGGGGGAAGGGGCGTAATCGAAAGATGAAAATTTGGAGAGGTGGTCCAGAGGGAAATTGAGTGTTTTAGGAAGGGAGAACGAGAGTGGGGGACGGGGTCAGATATACAATAATTGGAAAAGGGAGATATTTTTTTTTTTTTTTTTTTTTTTTTTTTTCATTTTGCTCGAATTATTCTGTCATGGGCCACGAAATGATAACGAGAGTCTCGTTATCATTAATTGACTATGTATATATTGTACGAAGGCGTGAATGACGCGAGGAAGAATTATGGTCCCGAACGTTTGTCTCATATCATATATAAATGCCTGACATTTAACGCTTTTACGAATTCATATTAATTCATGAAAAAATTCACTAATTGTGTTAATAAATAGCCGATGATCGAACGATCTCATTGTTATCCGGCTGAATTAACGATTTGCCTGACATTCGATTCTGTAGTTCGATTTATCATTTCGAAAATGAAAAATTCGGATCAACCGTTTTTTTCGTTCTTTTTATTTTTTCTTAATCGCACCAATTGCTTTTTGGGTGGTTCCTTTTTTGGGGGGCAAAGGGGATTTTGCAAGAAATTCGAGGTAAAAAAAAAAAACGTGTCGACCTACATTTCAGCATGAATATGTACGAGAATTCACTGCTGGATATATCGAGGAGTGACTCGAGCGAATTCTGGACGAGAGGGGATTGATATACATAGAGATAAAGAACTAGGCAAAGAAGTCAATCGTGGCTGTGAATCGCGTCGTTCGCAAAAATATATATAATGGTATAAATTATCCAACGGAATATCTATTTCCACACGGAACGATGGATTGTCAAATCGATAGGTCGAGTATCTATCTGTTTTCTCGCTCGCTCTGTCGTCTCACATCCGAGCTACGATATCATCTCAAATAGCTTTCAACCTTTCTATATCGCTTTCTATTTTTCCCCCTTTTTTTCGAGCCCTAATTCGAAGGTCATTTGCGTTTAGCATGAAACTCTCTTGATCCTTTAATTTGCAACGAAGTTCAATTTGTAAAGAATCTTTAAATAGTGCATTGCATGTAAAAAGAAACCGCATGGGTGACCGAATGAATTATTTGCCAAAGGTCAATCCAGTTACATTTATTCAACTGTTTTTTCTTTTTATTTTCACTCGCGGTTTATCCTCTGTGATTTTTTTCTCACAGCATCGATTTATTAACAATAAAATTCGAAAAAATGCATTTTTTTTTTTCAACAATATTCACAACTATAATTATAAAATCAATATGTTCGAAATTGTTCGAACCGAAATACAGGAAATGTCAAAGTGGCTATTGAATATTCTACTTGCCGAAAAAAAATGATTTTTATCGAAAAACATCGACAAAACTTTTAAAATAAACACAAAAAGATTCCGAAAAAATTCTTTAATATTCCACCAATAAAAACGAAAAAAAAACGAAAAAAAAAAAAAATCGGACTCACAACTCGTTGAATAAACCGATATCAAATGCCCTCTCATTTATCATTATAAAACAATAACAATGGTGTCTCGAGTGTGCGTTTAATTGATTAAATTCTCGTACAACGTGTACGGTCGACGATTTGTTTGAAATTGTTGAAAATTGAATGATCGTGGCTTGGTAATTGAATTGAAGGGGGCGCCGTAAGCCGGTCACCGAGAGAAAAGAGGGTCTTGATAGTTTTTTATTAACGAAGATTATGAAGATGATGGGATGATGAGGATGATGATGGGAAATGCACATATTCGATATATATGTTTATGTGTTTACGGAGCACGTGAGGATGCAAGCTCGACAGTAATACACGCCCAGAAATCATAACATTGTATTTCATATACTACAATTACGAAGTATAACGCACACGTACACATGTAACCATAAATTTATATATATATATTCATTTATTTATTTATTTATTTATTTATATTTATATTTATATATATATATATATATATATGTATATAATTTTATGCACTACAAGATAGTCGTACATTGTCATTTTATAGTCGTAGGTCATTAGTTATAACGTATTTTTATTTACAACCATATTTTTCGTCTCAACCTCGTCTTCTCCTCCATTTTTCCCTTCTCGAACTATATAATTTGTTTTTGTTTTTGTTTTTGTTTTTGTTTTTTTTTTCAAATTTTCAAATTTTCTTCTTTTTTTTGTTCTATTTATTATTTAACATTAAAGAATAAACATCTACGAGCTACATTGACTTCGTACAGAAGGAGTCGTGAGGAACACTAGACACTGCATCACTCCCGAATTTTTATACGCATCGGCTCACGCATCCTCGTTCTCATTATTATTATTATTTTTTTTTTTGAATTCTGTTATTTTTTACTTTTCTATTTTAATGGTTTCTTCATTCGTCACGTCCAGTCTTTCGTGGTCTAAAATTCTATACTTCAACATTTTTGTAAGCTTCTAGATTTTAGTGATTGAAATAATGTCGAAAATTTTAGAAATTAGTCGTAATTGTACTGATTTTCGTATGGGCATGTATGTCGGTGTTAATATTTACACACTCGTTCAGACACACACGCATATTTTATGGTTGAAATAGCGAAATTAATCGTCCTTTTGATATTTATTTTTTTTTTCAATGCAATCTTTAAATCGTTACGCAGAAATGTTTCTTTTACAAAAGAGCAGAGCAAATGTTTCTTTGGAGGACGCGTGAATCGTCGACATTTTTGTCGTTCTTCAAACGACCGTCAACGGTAACCACGGGCGGATTTAAAAATGTTTTACAAATACGTTTGCAGCTAAAAATTTTATTCAGTTTCAATGGTGGTCCAGAAAAATGTGAGAATACTCGGGATTTTTGAAAATGTTTTGAATATTCATTTCCAATATTAACAAAAATATCAAAAAGGGAAAAATTCGGCAAAATGATTTTTTTCAAAATCACATTTTTTTCAAATTAGAAGTATAGAACGTTTTGAAACAAATTAACCTTGTTCAGAAACTGTTACGAATTCATTTGGAAGAAGGATAAAAAATACTGGGATCGTTTATTCAATGATCACTTAATCGAACGATTCGCTAATTAATTTTGGCATATTTCTAAACGAATAAAATTTTTGGCTGAATACGGATGTATAAAACATTCTTAAGAGAATCCGAAAATCGAAAGCGATTTTTCAACTTCGATTGTCGCGATCATTCCCCATACGATTTTTCGTTCATTTATTTATTTATTTATTTATTTATTTAATTTCATTCGTTTATACTCCAATACTTCGTGCCGTATTTCGCTTAATTTCCTCGTCGTTAAACGCTAAACAGCCGTATTTAAAACAGCCTTTATCGAACTAGACGAAAATACAAAATTTATATAGAGATTTCTCCTCCATTGCTCGTCTCCTATTTTCAAGTGTTTCGTCAACACTTTTTAACTTACGTGTGTGCATATTTGTGTATTTTGAGACGCATGTTTTTTCGTTCTATACTTTTTTTTTTTTTTAATAGATTTTTTCGTTTTTTGTATTTTAGGGGTGCCAAGTTCGCAAGCTCGATGGATTTAAGAATTGTATAAGAATACGAAAGATCGTCATCTGGTACCCTCCGTGTCCTTCATTACTTTATCCTTCTCCATACCTTTTATCAACTTTATCAAACAATCAGTTTAATCATTGGATTTATTATCGACAAATATTATTTTTTATTAAATCTTTTCTTTAACATTCGATTGGATTTATTATCGACAAATATTTTTATTAAATCTTTTCTTCAACTGTGTGTACGTGTCTTTATATTTTTGGTAATATTCAAAAAATGATATTTCCTCTTCTTTTTTATTTTTTGTTCTAATCGTTCGGTGTAAACGGGATTTCAGGTGACGATCGCGTGTCTTTTTTATATTATTTATTTCTGTGATCGTTGAGACGCTCGTGGTTTTCATTGTTGTTTTTCAAACGTTTATTTATTTATTTTTCTTTTAATCTGCACTCGTTAGTTCCAAATAAATAATGTTTCTCTCCTTCCAGCTTTCTCCACGGTATAAATTATTGACGAGTTTATAGGCCTGATTTTGTTTATTCAGAAGTAAATTGAGCTCTATTTCGTTGATTTGTTGAATAATATTGAAAATAAAGAAGGGATTCATTTAAAACAATCACTTATCCTCGATAATTCGATAAATTTTTCGTTTTCGGATGAAAAGAAAAAAAAACAAACATTTTTCTTCCTTTTTTTTCCTCTCGCCACGAGCACTCGGAACGAATGAAATTCTACAAGCAAATCCCATGATTGTCCTTTGAGGATAGTTTCGGTATACGTGCGAGGAATGCAGGCAACATTGGGGCAAATTTTTGTCGTCAGAATAAAAGGACACATATTAAAAAAAGAGAAAAAATGTTCGCTTCTCATTGACCGCCAGTGTCTCGTAGTCTATTTGTAGCAACTCCAAAGATTCAGAATTTACTTGTTTTATTGTTTTTTTAAATATTCGATTTTATCGCATTAAATAAATCGTTATAATTATACTATTTGACAGAGACAGAATTGACGATTCGCCAACATCGAGAGACATCGCAGAGTGAGAATGGGCGTGTCAACAAAAAAAATTTTACGAAGAAAAAATGAGAATGATTAACGTTTACATATACGATCGTCGATTGTAAGATATAAAAATAATCTCCAGCTTGTTTACATTAGGGATAGTTATTTTTTTGGGCACTCACAGCTGAGTGCGAAAGGATGTGGACAAATATGGATTGCGGAAATCAGTTAGAACGTGAAATTGACATTTTTTCTTGGATACACAAAGATGAAGGATAAGAAATAAATATTCCTCGATTAATCGAAATATAGATAGATAATAAAACGAAAAAAAGGAGTGAATTGGAGTGCGTTGATGAGAAAGATACAAAAATAATCTGTAGCACTTTTACAAGGATACTTCGAGTGAAAAGGATTAAAAAAAAAAAGAAAAGAGTACATCGCGAATATCTTACGGAAAACAAACAATTACGAGCCAATAATAATCGTTAAATATTTTCAATTAATATTAAATAAAAATTCTATCGACAGGAATCGTTTTCATTTCTAAAAACTTAAAATATCCTCAAAAATGAAAGATAGTCAATAGACGTCAAAATTTTTTAACATTTTCAACAACATAAATTTTTATGTTTAGCTTTTGCGCTATTATTTATGACATTTTTTCCGTAAGATATATTTATGAGGGAACATTTATGCAGGACTTTGAATGAACGGACTCTCAACATGCTGTGCATAAAAGCGTCTTTTTTACATATTTCATTCTCTCTCTTTTTATCGTTCGCACTTTTATTCTCTCTTTCTTACCTCGAGGCACTAAAAACGTCGATGCCGCTTCGGCCGCTAGCTAACAATTATACTAATTAATGATTAATGATATGTGATTTAAGGAAAATTGCGTGTTGGTGCGTGACGATAGTGGTAGTGATGATTTCTCTCTCTCTCTCTTTCTCTCTCTTTCATTTTTTCCCATCTTAAATGTGCTAATATCGAAAATCTCGAATAGCAAAGGAAAATTTCATTTCCCTATGATTTTTATTTGTTGCCGAGAGTCCCTAAAGCTACGTCACTCTTGGTTAAAACTTGAGGCATTTATTTATTTATTTTTTTTTTTTTTTTCTCTCAAAATCATTTCTCTATCTGTGTGCTTTCAATTTAAACACGATCGTATCTATCGTTTCGTTGCACAAGCGAGAACAAATATTTTATTCTATTCTATTTCACTCAATACGAACTAAAATATTTATTATTTTTGAGATCCAGCGGATGGTTTTGTAAAAAAAAATTCAATCTCAGATATTCCATTTGTTCGGATGGTTTTTAAACGTAAAGACTCGCGCTGAAGTAACATCGAAAAGTTTATTCGGGCTGCGTAGTCTCTTGGGTGAAAAGAAATAATGAAAAAAGACAAATTTCAGAGTTTCTCGCAACATCGTGGCATGATTCTAATTAGATTATTAATTAGTTCATTAATTCATACACCGATTCATATACTCTAATCAATTTATGTATACTGGTGTATAATTACATGTATATTTATATATATTTTTATATTTATTTATTCATTTATATTTATTTCTTCATATTTGTTGATTTATTTAGATATATCTATATATATATATATTTTTTTTAATTCTCACCCCATCATTTTCGTCTCATGAATTAATTCTTTCATTATCAATATATATATATATATATATATATATATATATCGTGTATGTATAGGTGATATGTACCAAATGGAAGATTCACGTTGGACGCGTTTCGTGCGATTCGTCGACTGGTTCATTCTTTTTCACATATTTTTCGTTCTTTTCATTTTTTTATCGTTCTCATTTTTTTTTCTTACAATCGTTTCTCTCTCTCTCTCTCTCTCTCTCTCTCTCTCTCTCTGTCTCTTTCTCTCTCGATTCGTTAATTATCCCAATCCGACCGATTTTTAATCGATCAGATTCGATTGAGTTGCTTTTTTTTCTACTCTCCACAGTCACTTCGAATGGGCGAGTGATACAAGAAAGATAGACTGGTTTTTGACATTCAGACGAACACTTTTTCGACCTGTTTTTCTAGGGATGACGCGCCACATCCCAGAAATCGAAAAAACCTGTCGTTATTCCTATTTTTCTTTACTTATATGCACATTTTTGTTTTTTTTTGTTTTTTTTTTTTTTAATTTTTATCTTTGGATTATTTTTATTTACGATAGGCATCCCTTAAAAATATCTTTTCGGAGCGGGTCTTGTCTGCGACCCGCAGCCATATATTTCCTCCTAAATGATACTTGACGTACAAGCAAAACTGTCCTTCTTTTGCATGGTGTCATTATAAGCCTAAATCGTTTTTTTTTTTTTTTTTTTTTAATTTTTATTATTTCCTGTTTTTGTTCCACTTTTCTCGTAACATTTTTTTTTGTTCCTTCTCGAAAATTACTCATTTTTGTTTTTCTTTTATATTTTTACGAATAATCTCTAAGCTGTCGATTATCATCGCACTCGTGTCTCTTTGTAGCCTTTTTCCTCTACGTTTTCTCGTATTTTTTCTGCTGTGTATTCCCTAGAATATACGACACAGTTTTTTTTTTATTTGTAATTTATTTTTCAATGTTAATTTTTATATTTTTAATCGCTTGTAAATAATAATCCCCATTTTTTTAACTCTCGGCTTTCTTTTTCTTTCTGCTGTCTCTTTATTTCATTTCTTCTTCACGACTGGTCCAAAAAAAAACAAATATCGAATACGAATTTTGGACTTTAACCGAGACTCAGCTCTCCCTATGACATTTTTTCCTTGTACTTTTTCAGTGCTGTCTATCACCTCGAGTTCTTTGCCCACAAGAAATCGTATCAATTTTTCTCTCACGAAGGAGGACGAAAAATCTAGCCTATCGATGTCAGGCATTTTTTTTTTTTCCAAAACCTGGGACAACTCGATTATGATATTTTTTCAGTGTTACGCTTGAGTAGAAATTCGTGGCGATAATGATAATTTTTTTTGAGGTCACTCGCACTGGAAAATCGACTGGTAAATTATTTTTTGAGCCTTTTTACAGTCCAAACGGCCCAACTTCACGTTTGTATTTTTATTTTTTACATTTTTTCAATATTTGAAAAAAAAATTCTCATTTTTGGATTACTTACTCGATATTTCGCAGCTACTTTTTTTTCTTTCTTTTTTCTGCTTACTCTCCATTTTCTATAACATTCGATTTTTCCTCTTCTCTATCCGTGCCCATCGCAGCTCGTTGTTCTAATATCTTTACGAGATCGTTCGAGGACAAGATCTCGCGATTCTGAGACGTACGAAGCGAAAGAGTTCACGAGGTTCCCTCTAGACAACCATCTAAATAGCACGTATTTAATCACGTCTAGATTATCTCGGTGAATATGAAAACCGGAAGTATGAGAGCTGTCAATGCGCTACGAAGATCATCAGCGCCCGCTGAAACACTCGATGCAACTGCACCGTTACAAGCTTCTGGCGCTGGATCTGAAAGTAAAAAGAAAAATCAAATTTAACAAATAAAAATTGAGTGAGCAAAGAACTGACTTGGGAAACACTGGAAGAAAACCGTTCCCCAAAAATGTGAATGAAAATAAACATGTCAATAAATTTTCCAGCATTTTTATTGACATGTGTTTATTTTCATTCACATTTTTGGAGAACTTTATTATTAACGTTAATTAATTTTAATAATTAACTTTAATTTAATTAAAATTAAATAAAATATTAAAATGAAGATTATTATTATTAGCGGGGTCATCCCATGTGACAGCTATTTTTTTTCACTTTTTTTGGGAATTTTTTTTTGATGAACCATTAAAACACACTATCTTTGAATTTTTACCACACATTTATTAACATTTTTACAGTCCCTCAGAATTTTATCAAACAAAAATAACGAGCTGAATCAACTTTACACCGTTTGAAAGACACTCATGTGTTGGCTGACGGCTGCCATGATTCCGGAGGTTTCGCTCATCTAAAATCAAAAAATCAAACGTCATTTTAAATTGTAGACTTGGGGCTATCGCTGGAACTAGAATAAAGTAAAAATATTGAAAATTGAATTTTTGGCACGGTTTTAAATGTTAAGTTCCAAGTTTCATCGTTTTTTTCGACTTTTAAAACCGTGCCAAAAATTCAATTTTCGATATTTTTACTTGACTCTAGTTCCAGCGATAGTCTCAGGTCTACAAATTAAAATGCCGTTTGATTTTTTTATTTCAGATGAGCAAAACCTCCGGAATCATGGCAGCCGTCAATCAACATACGAGTGTCTTCCGAACGGTGTAAAGTCGATTCAACTCGTTATTTTTGTTTGATAAAATTCTGAGGGACTGTAAAAATGTTAATAAATGTATGGTAAAAATTCAAAGATATTGTGTTTTAATGGTTCATCAAAAAAAATTCTCAAAAAAGCGAAAAAAAAATAGCTGTCACATGGGATGACCCGGTTAATAAATTCCTATTAAAAATGAGTTTTTTCATTAAATTTTTTCAATGATGGAGAAAAAAAATTGAAAATGATACTGAATTAAAGGTTTAGTTGTAGGTCATGTATTCGCAATTTCATAAATGCTTAAAATTGTTGGAAAAAGTGTCATGTCTTGTGGCGGACAGACTGGAGTAATGAGAGACGTTGGAAGAAGCTCGTTACGAAGCTCCTCCAGAGAAGAGATCACAGAGACCCAACATTAATTAGGACAAGCGAAGCTCGTTATTTCTTTTTTCTTTTTTTTACACCGAGTGTCTGAGATAGTGCTGCAGGGTCAGCCTGTACATCACTTCAAATTGTGCTTCGGGACTGGCACGAGAGGTTTATCAAAATATTTACTAAAAATGTATAGAAAAAAGGGATAAAAAGGCGGCTCGTATTATTTTTTTTTGTAAATTTTTAATTCTTGAGTTAAAAACTATTAATATTCCTATTATGAATGGTTAAATTCTTTAATTACTGTATTAATCTTTTTAAATCTGGTATCACAAATTTTGCTGCAGCAATTCTTTTCTCGAAGCAGTTCAAGTGCGAAGCAACGAAGAATAATACTTTTTCATTTTCTCCTATCGAAAATGCATTTCCACATAAGTGCATTTTGTTGAATTTTTTATGATTCAGCAAACTTTTATTTGACGTTCTTTGGATTTTATACACGATCTAAATATTGAATTTCATATTTTTCTCTATTTTTTTTCTTTTTTTTTTTCATATTTTACTACTTTTCTCATTTTATTATCGATCGTTCGAAGATGTAACACGTACATGTCACGTATATATAAGAACACAAGATTGAAAGTCGATCAAGATTCAGCCGGAGAGGCTGGGATATACCCTTTTTCTGCAAATATATGAAATTGTTGAAGATAGCCGAGTCAGCAAGAGGGTCCAAAGGGAGTTTCAACGAAAGGGAGTTTCAACGAGGAGAGAAGGAGAAGAGATAGGAAAGGTGAGAACGGGACGGATGAGAAAGATCAGGAAGAGGCCTATAGACAGGGCAGGATTATGGCTATGAGAAAAATTCGGAGAGGAAAAAAAAAGGAGATAAGGATGATAAGAACTAATACGAGAGTGGATAATAAAGTGAAGTAGGATCGTCGTCCTACCTATCGATTCAGTTTGCGTTTTCCTGAGCAAAGATGACAGCTCTCTTTCTCTCGACCCGTATCACTGATGAAATTGAGAGAGTCAGAGAGAAAGTAAGAGAAAGGACTAAAAACGATAGATTTCTGAATTATTTATTGCGTCGAATCAACTCGGCCGGAAGTTCCAGTGATGAAATTGGATACTGTACAAGAATAACGATATCGTAATATATTACCAACTTTTTTTTTTTTTCATCCATCATTTTGGATTGATATCCCATGGAATCTCCAGGCTATGGAGCCGAAGAAAAATTGCAAGATAAATATCTCGAAATTAGCTTTTTTTAATGTATAAATAATATTTGGATTAATATAAATAGATTATTGAATTTGGGGATAATAAATCTTGACTCCAACCTGGAATTCCTTCGAGCCGTGGCAAAAACTCGTTCCAAAATGCACACGATGTCGTTCGCGGTCCTTTGCCAAGACCGTTCGTTTCAGCATTGAAAATGTAATACTGAGGCTCGTCTCTCGTATATGGTGGCCAATCGTCATCACCCGTTGGTTTCCTGAAACACACATTCGAGAATTTTTTATCATTCATTTTTTAAATAAATCATTTTTTCTGAATGTAATTGTTAGGATAATTAAAATAATTATCGAGAAATCCTCATTGGGACATTAATCTCGAATTCCGCATAATTTAAAAGAAATTATTTTCAACTTAAAATTTGACCTGCTTTGCAAATTACAAAAATTGACGTTTATTTGAACTTTAACTTCATTTTCATGTTTATATTTTAATTTTTAGTTCTGATTAACTTTATAAATGAATGTAGTTAAGCAGAATACTTCGATATATTTTCTCATTGCTTCAAATTTTTTTTTAAGGGGTTTAAAAATCAATTATAAGAACGTCTTACCCGCAAAATAAGTCGAAAAAAAATGTTTTTCATCGCAAAATATTTATTTCATCAATATTTCAATAAAAATATTGATGAACGAGTTATGAGATGATTGGGGAAGCCTTTGAAGATACGAAGATGACAATTTATAGTGGATAAGGGTATTATGTACAAAGTCAAGGAAGTTGAACGTCAAGTGCACCACGAGTGCACGTTTAATGAAAGTAGATGCGGTCTGTGTTGGTCAGACTGTTAATAGAGTGGCAGATCGTCGTTGGCTCGAGCAGGAAGCGAGCGAGAGACCCGAGAGACCACAGGAGGAACGATGGATTATTTAGATGGGCAAACTGCACTACATACGTGCTTGGGGCTACACCTGCTGCAATATTCTCGGTGATAATACGAGCTACGATACGGTGGAGACATAGTAAGGAATACGAGAGTAACTTTTCGTGTTTCGATGACGGGAAGTCCGATCGCGTAAAGAAACTTTACTAGATGCGAATATCATTCGAGTTTATGTTCGAAGATGAAACACTGAACAAAAAACTAAGCGTTGGGAAAAGTGATTTCAAAAAATCCGAAAGAAATATCATAATATTGCTGTAAAAAAAGGCAGCTTTGGAGTAAATCTACTACAAAAGTCTCGGTGGTAAAACAATTGCAATTATTATTTTCTAAAAAGTGTATTATTACAAGAGAGTATCGTAGAAATCGCATAATTGTTAATTTTTTTTTTTTTTAATATCAAATTTCCTTCACGTTGAATTTGCACAATTTACAAGAAGGACATAGCGATAAAAATTATGATGCAATGTAGGAATTATTTCCATTTTCGAATACTGAAAATTTCTAGTGGCTTTTTTTAGAAAGGAAATGAAACGATAACGTTCCTGATATTTTGTATTCGATTGACTTGTTTTTGCTTGATCGTTGTGATGGACTTTATTGATTTGCGAGGCAAAATTCTTCGATAAAAAGGGAATTGGCCTGTCGATGAATTTCATTCAGATTGATGGTTCTTCAGACATGTAGTCGACGAAACTGCAATGCTCCAGAGCATAGTAACTGGGTTAATCCTTAGGGGAGTAAGCGGACCTGGTGCTTTAAGGAATGAAATATAAGGAAAAGGATTTTTTGGTACTTTGGATAGAAAAACAAAAGCGGAAAGAGAAAAACAAAAAAAAACAACGGAAGGTGGCGGTTCATTCGGTATGACACTTGGCCTTGAGGCTTTATTTCGTAAATTATATCAATTATCATTTTTCTCAGCTGACCGAGTAAGTTTTGTAAATTAAAAAAAAATTGTAAACTCATTCACAAAAATCGTACTCCAGAATTATTTACGCAACGATCGCACTCAGAGAGAGAGAGAGAGAGAGAGAGAGAGAGAGAGAGAGAGAGAGAGAGAGAGAGAGAGAGAGAGAGTACTTTAAGGGATGAAATGTAAGAAAAAGGATTTTTTGGTACTTTGGATAGAAAAACAAAAGCGGAAAGAGAAAAACAAAAAAAAACAACGGAAGGTAGCGGTTTATTCGGTATGACACTTGGCCTTGAGGCTTTATTTCGTAAATTATATCAATTATCATTTTTCTTAGCTGACCGAGTAAGTTTTGTAAATTTCTCTTGTAAATGAAAAAAAAAATGTATTGACCATTGTTTATAAATGCCTCTCTCTCCCTCTGAGTAAAGGAAAAAAACTTTGGAACGAAGAGAAAACTGATTTTCTGAATAAAATAAAAGGGTCGGAAAAGAGTCGGAACGTTGAAAATACGAAAAGCTTCGTTGTTGGTGCTATTTTTATGAGTCCTATGAGAATGCGAGGAAGACACACTGCCGCTGGTGTTTAGCAGGCCGTTTGGGTCGGAATAACGTTGACTCTTGGCTGACCGGTGAAACTACACTTTATATATATATATATATATATATATATATATATATATATATATATATATATATATATATATGTCAACGAACATAAAAAGCAACCTTACAGAAGGGAGCAGTGCTTAAATCCGTCAAGGTCGTAGCGTGAAAATAGAGTAAATGTTTTTTTCCTCTCTTTTTTCCCTCGTTTTGGACGTGTCGGTGAAACCGAATATTGGAGGAAGACTCGTGAGTCATAAAAGTTTAACATGGGGTAATAAAATTCAGATATGGATGATTGGGGAAATTCTATGAATTTTTATTACACTGTAAAATCATAAAGTCAGTAGATCCATAAATATTGATTACAACATAGATATTAATAAATGATAGTAATTAAGGACCTGCGGGAAAAAAATTGTTACTGGACTAAAGTTTTCTAACGTGTTCGTTTTACTCCTGAAGATTGATTTTTCTAGGACGAAGGACGAATAAAGTTATATAAAGCGCTCAAGATTTTTCATTCGGAATATGGTCAACACGGGGGCTGCTATGAAAATGAAAAATTGCAATATCTCCTGCAAGCTTTTGAAACTTGGATGCAGGTAAAAAAGAGGACATCGGTGATAAGTGGGTGTGTAGGTGTATGTGTATGTGTGTGTGTGCGTATGTATGTATGTATATGAGAGAAAGAAAGGATCTCAAAGGTGGAAAAAAGTCAAGGGGTCGTAAAGTCCCTTGAGGACACTTCCGGTGGTTGGCTGCGAAATGTCTCGAAGCTTTTCCATCGCGGTTCTCGGAGAATCGAAGGTAAAAAGAAAGAAAAAAAAAAAAAAATGAGAACGAGAGTGCCAGAAAAGGCGAGACAAAATAAGGAGAAAAAAGAAACGGGTAAAAAGAGATATAAAAGGGGAAAGAAATAGAGGGAAACAGACGGTGACGAAGAAAAGGATTTTTTACTATTGTTCCGAGACTATAGCTAAAACGAGAACCATCCGAAAGCTCAGCTCGTCACGTAGCGTGACTTTTCTCTCTTTCTTTTCTGGACTCTTTCACCCCCGCAGTGGCTTTAGTTCTACATGGCTTATCCGCGTTCTATGGTTCGTTCGTAGCACGCCTCGAGGGTTATAGGCCCCACAGGCGTCACACACTGGGCGTAGAGAATAAACGAGCAGTTGGTAGACTCTCGACAAGGGCCACTTTCCAGCGTTACATTCCCTCGTTTCGACAACGAACATCTCATCAATGATGTTCTCACAAAGTGGAGAAATAAAAATCGGCATTTTTTCACCATTTCTCTGACGTAAAGTCATTCGACATAGATGGAATTGCCACTACTTTTTTTTTTTTTTTTTTTTTTTTTTTTTTTTTTTTATAACAAAATTACTGAAAGTGTCATATGAAAACGAGCTGAAGGAAGAAAAAGAGATGGGGAGAGAGAGAGAGAGAGAGAGAGAGAGAGAGAGAAACATCATTCGGAAAAATGAAAAAAAAAAAAAAAAACGATGCTAAATAGAGAAATTTTGATGACTTCAGCATTCTAATTTTGTGCAGAAATAATACTACATTTGTTTTATGACTGTATATACAATTCATTGTCAAATACATTTGATCAGATCGACCGCATTTATACACGGATAAAATAATAGCTGCAATTTCGTCGCTTTATTCGATTGTTTATTAATATTAGTGATACCCACGCTACTAACCAATCATTCAATAATAATCGCAATGATCCAAGGTCGTTTCGAGGTCCCTTGCGTTCATTTAGGAGAGTTATAGGAATAGATCGAATAGGATCAGACCGAGATTAAACAAGAATAGACAAGTACTATTTGTAAGCTCGTCTACAATTGTGGTTTCAACATACATATATATATATATATATATATATATATATATATATATATATATATATATATATTGACTTATGTGATATACGCATGTGTGGTTCATTGATTTATTATTGTGCGCTGTTAGTATTAATACCGGTATTATAGTTTCATCCATATCCACTCCCACGTACGACAGGATAATTGATTGATCTTGAAATTGCTATATTTTCACGGAAAAACTAATATTATATTCGTGGAAGTAGAAAAGCCCAGGAGATAATCAGCCAAAATGATAAACTTCGACATTTTGATATTTTTGAAAGATTTCAATACCGAAAAACAGGTTTTATTTTATGTGAAGTTTAAAACCGTTTATGAAACTCTGTTTTGTACCGATTTACTGAAGAGGAATCGCCGAGACGCTGTGCCTTGTTATTCGCAAATAACGTCGTTAACCAAAAATGAGAATAAAATCTAGCAAAAGTAGTACGTAAGAAAAATCCATGAAAAAACCATTCGGTTATTCATAACTTTCGAAATCTTTCGGTCAAATAGATATTTATGGGATGTAAATAAACTACGATTCAAATCAACCATTTTTCATGGTCTAATACACTGAAAACAAAATTCAAGTATTGCCAACTACGCGGTGAGGTTGAACGAATTTCGTTGCGCCAATGGTCATATTACGTTTAGTTAATCACCCGGTGGTTAATCCATTGAGAGTCACATCGTTGAGACAATTACGCCACGATTATGCCGCTAAATTTTAATTTATTTGAGTTGAGTCTATTTCATGTGATACAACCGCAATAAATGGTTACATTGAAAAAAAAAAAAAAAAAACAGAACTTGAGACGCAGAATCGATTGAATTTGAAATAAACACACGGAGGTGGAATTGTATACGGTTTGTCCGTGACTCGATAAAATAATAGCATCGAATAAACTTCTCTGCGAGAATTGAATTCAATGACACCATAGATCAACGGAATATAATTCGTAATTAAGCTAATTACTTAGTAATAATTTGGATGAAATCTTTTGTTACTATTCAAACAAATAAACCTTTTGCTAAAGCTACTAAAATTTCATTGCGCAAACAATAAGTTTTGTTTAACATGAATTATATATATTGTAACCGGACAGCCTTATTTCCTGGCTGGATTTCTGGTGTAGCAGAATTCCGCTAGAGGGCCACGGGCGGAGCGCTCTCGCATAAGCGTCGCACCGTCCGTGTGCCCATAAGGCTCCGACAATGAATCGTTAAAGGGCCAGTCCACTTTGAAAATTTCAAAAAATCGATTTTTTTTACTGTTTTCGAAAATACATAAATTCAGAAATATTGTGTCAAAATTTTATGAAAATCCGAGCTCTCTAAGTATTTTTTTTTTTACCTGAACGTCAGGACCTCATTTCGTCTACCTGAGCGTGTATAAACTTCAAACGCGTTTTTCTCGAAACAGCGTTTTCAAAATCTAGCTCCATCGTATCTCTAAAACTAATAAACCGATTCCCTTGAAATTTGAACCACATATTGTAAACATGATTCGCAACAAGATGACCCTCGAAGGTTTTAAAATTTTGATTTCTACTCTTTTTTTTTGTGAAAAACTGAGAATAAAACGCGTTTTTTTTTTACTTTTTTCGTTTTTCATCTACCATTTTTTTATTTTTTGATAAAACTTTATATACGAGGGTCATTTTGTAGCTGGTGTCATACCGAATCTAATGGACTTTAATTTTTTTGTTTCAGACAAGCCGTTGCCGAGTTATGATGGAGCTACCTGGCCCACCTATTTTTGAGGCGTTACGTTAAACTATAGTTTTTGTACTTAAAAATGAATAAAAATGAATTAAAATTTTATGTATTTCAAGACTTTATTTATCAAGCCCAACAACTTTTATATTCATATCTTTTATAAAATCCTCAAAAAAAAATCGCGAAAATAGCCTTTTTCTCGTGGCTTCAAAGTGGACTGGCCCCTTAAATATCGATCACTCCGGCCGATGGTCATCGAGAAAATCCGAACCCTTGTTTTACGAGGTAAAAAGGTGTAATGCCTTATCGTACAATTAAAGTTCGCTGGGCGCTCTTACTAGAGTGAAAAATCGATCAATTATATTTACTATTGAAAGTTGCAAAATACAAAATCAAAAATATCAAATAAAAAATATTCCAAAAAATATGTATATAAAAAAAATTTCAAATATTTCTTACAGTCGTTTCAAAATCATAATTGTTCGGTACAATCACTATACGTTTTAATTACACAATGGAATTCATTCGATCCAAACATGTGATTGATACAATTGACTGAAATACTTTTCTGCATTTCCCGAGCAATGCGATGATACCATTTCAAATATTTATTGAATTTTATTCAAAAAATGTTTTGGTTCTATTGAATATTTAAAGTTTTACCTCAAATTGCGGGCGTAGTTGGCTCAACAAATTACATTCAACTACGCACAGAGATTGCGTCAACTACGGCATTGGTTTCACCGTATCCAACCTCAGGGCGTTGTTGAGCCAACTACTCCTCCGTTCTCAACATTATGCCATTTTTTCAGAGCCGATATCGAAATAACGAGAAAAAAAACCATGTACGAAGGAAAATGGTACGATCGAAAGATGTGGTGTATAAAATTGACATAAAAAGAGTAGATATCGAAGTTCGGGGGAATGTTAGTCCTTATAAAAGACTCACGGGATCGATTCTTATCCCGTCCTTTTCATGTCGTTTCATGACTTAGATGATGTGTGCATATGTATGCGTGGATAAACGTTTACGTGCATAGATAAACCAACACATCTATCCTTTATACAGCTTTTCCCTCTTTTCTTCATCTTTTATTCCTTATTCTTTGCTATTTACCCTCAAAGTACTATGGGGTATATGCGTTACATTTTCCGCCATATAACCCTCGACGAATGTCTATTATAACCCTCCATGCTTATCACGAAAGTTCAACCGACATAAGTGCCCGAAGCGATTGAACCATTCAGTTTGATTTCACCGTGAAACAAGCTTTTCCCACCTCAAATTTTCATTTTTCCCATTTTTTTTTCTTTCAGATTAGAACGTCGTAGACTTAATAGAAAAAATAGGTGGGAACATACAATCGTGACACTTGTTATGTCCCAAAGAAGTACGAGAAAAAGTAGGAAACTTGAAAAAAAAGAAAGTTTATTTTTTTAAATAAAGATCGTGATGTTTTTTTCTTCTATGGGTTGATAGTGATTAGGTGCGTTCGTTGCTACTTAAGCTAAGTTATTTAATTATTCAAAAATATGAAAAAAATAAGTACTCAAATACAAATTGGCGAGTGTGCTTTACAGCCTTGAGTTAAATTAATAAATCAAATATACATTGTCAATGTCCATATTATTCGAGAGTCTATTATTGGGGGACGATATCAAGCATATATAGTTACATTGATTATGACCAGGATTATTTTATCGAGTTAGTTTGCGTTTGTACATCTATCTCACCCGGGTCGCTTCCTAGAAATTATAGTTCGCAATTCAGAATTGAGATTTCCATGTGGATGAGATTCTCGTGGGACTTAATGTAAATGCAAATAAATATACACACACATGAGGCATTCCATATCAGGTCAGGTAGCACGTGATCACCGACCATTTTTAATAAAGAGGATTCGAAACACGCTTTAAAGGAGCATCCGTTGAAATTTTAACTCCAAAATAAAATGAGAATTTTTAAACAGAATATCGCTTCAGTCGTTTTTGGACCGTGGCCAAAAAGTCGAACTTTCTTTGATGTTGAATATTCCTTTTAGCAGCTTATTTCGATGTATTTTGATCCAAAAATACCACGAACGCTGATTATTTTATATTATTTTTTTTTACTTCAGAATTTTCCTGACAAAACGATGCCGAGTTTTTCGATGTTATCGTCATGATCGGTTGGGAAATCACACTTTTTGAAAAGCTCTCCGGAAAGCTCAGGAACGAAGGAGACAATTTTTTGTTCGTTTTTTCAGGTGCCCTGATAATTTTAATAAATGTACAGCGCTTCAAACGCAAATGATAAATCGCTTGGACCCTCCGAAGTCGATTTTTGAAGATACAAAAATTTCAAAATTTTACCAAGTCACAACTAAGTGACGATTAGAGATGCACAGATAAATATTGAAGATTTGAACAGGATTTCCGAAAACTTTGTGAATGGGGTTAGCTTCATCCCAATATTTCAATCAATACTAACCAAATTTTTACTCCTATTCCAAGTTATTTTGCAGTTAGAATTATTTCTGTCATGAAACACGGGCGAAACTGAGGGCAAAGCTAGTATAATATATATTAAAAAAAAACTACCCGTGCAACAGTATGTGTGCAAATTCCTTCTGCGGTGAACACAGGTGTGAATAAGAGTTATTCTGTTCTGCGGTTGGGAGCAACCATTCAAGGATTTCCAGGATTTCTTCGATCGACCTGTATCCAGAGAATGCCTGCGGAATTTATTTTGGATAAGAGAATCCAGAAGGTGGGTCAGCTGATTTTTTTTTTGCATTTATACGTCCGATAATAATTTCTACTATATTTTTTCTTCCGCCGTAACAATGAATTGAATATTTTAAAGAAAACATTTACGTCATCCCCTTTATTTAAAACTGACTAAAAATTTCTATGCATTTATCATTTTTTTTTTATATTCCAGTCAAAGAAAAGTTGACCATTTTCCAAAATATAGGAACTGAAGTACCAAAATCAAAGTACCAGATCCTTCGAAACTGAAGTATCAAAATCAAAGCACCAAATGAAGTGTCAAATCAAGTCCAGTTCAAAGTTCCATCGATTTTCTGTCATAGTAAAATAGCTTGAATGGAAAATTCGTAAATATCTTTATATAATTGTAACAATATAATTCTCCAAAATGTTCCATTTGTGAAGGGCATGATCATAAATCAAAATAAATATGAATTATCCAGTACAAATCGTAAAAGATGGAACAAATTACATTTTTCATATTGGACTAGAAGAACGTTTAAATTGATCAATTACAAACGTTATTTATTATTGTTGGTTTGAAGAAAATTATTTTATTCTGATTGATGTAATTTTATTGCATTTGGTGTTTAAATAATTTTCCTAGGGAAATGACAGTGTAATAGAAACATATATTTTAATTAAATATAAAGAGAAACACACACCAACGCCAAAAGGGATTTAAAGGGAAAATGTGAGAGCCATACATAGTACGTGCTCTATTGGTTAACTGTAAGCCGATAACATTAACACATCCGGTCTATAGTGAACGTATACTTATACTTGTATATAGGTGGCGTAAAAGGATGATTTGCGTCCGGAGAATGGCTTTAGCTCGTTGGTTTGTGGGTTTCGCATTCGTGCACGATTCAGAATAATTTATAATCGTCATCGATATATCGTATATATACATCGCAATGTTTACCACATACCGAAATCAACGAGTATTTCACAACCTGGTTAACCCACGTGTTCGTCCAATTCATCTATTTTCCATCATCATTTCCAACCGGTTGAAACCACCCCGTCTAGATTCAACCTAATCCGCTTTTAGGTTACATTTGTGTGGAATTTACACTTCCTCAATGTAATTTAGTGGAAACAATTAGATTATATATATATATATAAATTCAAATGTTATTTGTTATCAATTACATAAAATAATTTCATAAATTCATTTGTTTATCTGTAGAAATATCGAAATTGGAATTCGATACGGTTCAACAATATTTCAATTACATCACAAACAACAATCACACGCTTTACCATTTTAGAATCTTTGAATATCTCTCATTTTGGTTTACCAAAATGGTAAACCATTTTATAAAAATGGCTTACCATTAATTGAAATTTTATTTTTTTAAATTTGAAAAATTTAATTAAAAAGCTTGACATTAATGTAAATTTCTAATAAAAAAAAAGTCGATTTTAAATAGTTACAAAAATGGAAATGAGGCTGAACGTCGTTCATCTTTCTTATGATGAATATACATGTGTTGCTTATACATTAATAGCCCGATATACAAACAGGGGGCTGCAGGAGAATTCCGAGCAGGCCACAAATGACATAAATAATACATAGAGGGTGAAAACAGGGGTGGGTTTGAAGAAGGAAAAAAACCGGGTCTCTCATGTATATCCAAATACACTTGGATATTTTACATCCTTCATCGCGAATCCCTCGTAAAACCTTCTCTCGTACATTAAAATAGAATGAAATGGAGTACAGCAAGAGTACAGGGAGCGCAGAGGGTGTGAAGCGTGAACGTGTACTTTTACGGAGAAACAAGAAAATAACCAAAAGATTTTATTCCTAACGAAAAAAAAAAAGAAAACGAAATTTCTCTGTTTAATCGTCGTATTCATTTATTTCCATTAGAATTGCTCATAAAAGATTATTTTATTTATTTTTTTATTAAGGGGTCAGTCCACTTTGAAAATTTGAAAAATCGATTTTTTTTACTGTTTTCGAAAGTACATACATTCAGAAATATTGTGTCAAAATTTTATGAAAATCCGAGCTCTGTAAGTATTTTTTTTTTTACCTCAACGTCAGGACCTCATTTCGTCTACCTGAGCGTGTATAAACTTCAAACGCGTTTTTCTCGAAACAGCGTTTTCAAAATCTAGCTCCATCGTATCTCTGAAACTAATAAACCGATTCTCTTGAAATTTGAACCACATATTGTAAACATGATTCGCAACAAGATGACCCTCGATGGTTTTAAAATTTTGATTATTACTCTTTTTTTTGTGAAAAACTGCGAAAAACCGCGTTTTTTTTTTTTACTTTTTTCGTTTTTCATCTGCCATTTTTTTATTTTTTGATAAATCTTTATATCCGAGGGTCATTTTGTAGCTGGTGTCATACCGAATCTAATGGACTTTGATTTTTTTGTTTCAGACAAGCCGTTGCCGAGTTGTGATGGAGCTACCTGGCCCACCTATTTTTGAGGTGTTACGTTAAACTATAGTTTTTGTACTTAAAAATGAATAAAAATAAATTAATTTTTTTTTTTAATGTATTTCAAGACTTTATTTATCAAGCCCAACAACTTTTATATTCATATCTTTTATAAAATCCTCAAAAAAAAATCGCGAAAATAGCCTTTTTTTCGTGGCTCCAAAGTGGACTGATCCCTTAAACCAAGATCGAAAATAATAGAGTGGACAAGTGTAAGTAATAAAACACAAATAACAAATGCTCGAATTCTCTTATTCAGTCACTTTCCACCCTTCTCCTTTGAGATTGAGATTCCATTAACATTCAGAAGCCCCTGTTTTTTTTTGCTCCTGCCTTTCTACCCTCTTCGCCAAATGAACGAATCTCGCTCAGAGATCTTGTGTAAGGGAAAATGGGGGGAATATATAAACGGTGGAGCATCTTGTCTCGAGGGATACGCACAGGTGTTATCCCCCTTGCTCCAAAAAAAACACACGGGGTCTGACTATTTTGCGATGTACGCTGCCCTCTGTACTTAAATACGTTTGCCACGTGACTTGCACGTATGGGAAAAGTTAACTGAACATTGAAAAATGATGACGCGGCAAATGTAGATTTATATACTTTATTTCCGCTTGGTTTATGCGCATTTTATATTGCACAAATGGAAGCTCGAAGAAAAATGGTCAAACAGAGCAAAAGAGAGACCTACCCTCGTAAATATACGCACACACAAATTAAATTAAATACAAATTTATATTAAAGGAAAAAGAAAGTTCTTTTTATAAAAAAAACTTACCCCAAAAATGCGAAACGCGAATAGGCATGAATCATTTTAGTAGAAAGTGCACGCTCGCTCGCCGTGTATTTCAGCGACATGTTCAAAGGTCGACCAAAAACGTATTCGACTTCGTCACCGTGAACAACACCCATCCACTTGCCCCATAAATTTGTACTCGTTTTCTGCAATCACAAGATTAAAAAATATATGCAAACTTTGTTTCAAACATTCGCTGGAAAATAAATGCCAAAGAATATCTATCTTTCTTTTAGTTTTTGTTCCATTGCTGCTAGCAACCATATGACTAATTGATTCTCATTTGATACTTTTGATGTTTATTTTGCTTCTGGAATATTCCAACGGCTCAAAGGAATAAAACAACGTTTCCAACTTTTAAGTTTACTCTATATTTCTTGATAATATTTTATAGTATCGAAAAAACAGCAATTTTCTTTCTTTTTCGAGAATAACAATGAGTTCAAGGGAATAAAAAATGTCAGAATTTCCAGGCTTTTGGACAAATCGACCAATGGATCGAAATAAAGCGGAAAATATTTTTTCGACGTTTAAAATGGTCTATATTCTACCAAATTCGAGATATGGAAATGAAACGGTAGTAATTTAATCGTAAAGTGTATTTTAAAGAAACTTTTATTAAGTTGTGTCAAAAAGAACGTGACTGAAGAAAAATGAACGTTTTTTAATTAGCAGTTTTTTTGAATTGAAAATAGTATTTAAATCAGCTCTGGTCAAGATCAATTTCCACCATCTCTTAAGTTACTTTAGAATATTACGTGTCTACAAAAGCCACAAAGCCACCGAGGGCTCATGAAAAATGGAAAGAGAGAAAGAGAAGTCACAGGAGCAGGACGAGGGTTGACTGAAACGTTCGACTAGCAGACACTCGCCCGGTTGTGGACGGACGACTTTCTCATTTGCATACTCATTATTTCTCGTTGCTGTTGGGGAGCAGGAGCATATCAGGCTGTTTCTCTCGGTGTTCTTCTCGACATACATCCCTTGGGAGCGCGATTCAAGCTGCGGAATTGAGTCAACCATGCGCGAGAGAAAATTGAAGGAAAATGAGAAGGAGAACGAAAAAAAAGTGAGGTAAAATGGAATACCATGGGAGGATGTAAAATGAAATCATGGTAAAAATGAAAAAAAGTTTTAGAGCAACGTAACGTTTTTATGCCTTAAAAATGTGCATGAATTTGCTAGGAAGGATCGTTTAAAAATTGTTGAAACCTTATCGGGTTTACGAAGATGTTAGAAAAAAAAATTGCAATCGCGGAAGCAACGAAAAAGTTCAAAATAATAGGAATAAAAAAAAGAGAAACTCGATTAAATTAAAGAGCACAAAAAATCTCAATACGCGGTATGAAAATGAACAGTCCCGTAGGATCTTCGTGTTCGTTATCGTGCACCAGAGACTTTTATGCGAAAAGTTCGACCAGAAGAGAGTGTGGAAATGGGCGAAACAATAGGGAGAGCGAGAGGGAGAAAGGATAAGATTCTACGTGAATAAGTAAAAAAAAAAAAAGAAAAGAAAAGAAAAACCGTAAGGAGGCCAGACGAACGTAGAAAAGCCAATGTTTTCATCGAGTTTTCATGAGATAAGAGGCCATGGTAAAATAACATTGACGCAAACGAGAATGAATCGTGTCCTTTGAGACGAAGAAGCATGCGCACAGGTCAAGAAGCAAAGAAAAACCTTATCGGAAAGTGAATTTTCTACTGTGCCATTCGGTACTATTTTTTTTTTATGCTGCCTCCCTCTTACACTGTTCTGTTCGATCATATATACGATCTCGACGAAACTGAAGAACGAAAGAGTGCAACGACACTGTATGAGAGACCATGAGAGAGTATTTCAGGCTCAAGGATTTTCCCTCACTAAGATAGATCGGTCAAACTATTCTCCAAGGTGTTGCAATTCACGACTAACTTTTCATCGTTTTTCCTGTTCTCTCCCTTCCCTCTTTTATTTTGAGTTTCTCGTGGTTTTCGAACATTCGAAAAGATATAAAATAGGAACAATTCGGAGAGACACTTTACTCGTTCTCGTCATCGAGATTTTCACGTACGTTCTTCCATCGCTTTACTTTTAAACCCCGTGAAGAAAAAAAGAATGTATAAAAATTGATGGTTCAATTACATTTTCATCAAACTTTTCGTAGCACATTATTTTTTATTCTTCATAAAAGAAAAGATTCGATCTTTATTGGAAAAATACTGTTGAATACCGGATTAACCGGTTCCATTACATTTTTTTTTCCTTTAGCACAGTTTCCTCATTCGTGACTCATCAAAATTTATAAAAATGATTGATTAATTAGTCGTAGATCGATATAAAGTTTTTTAGTATCATTATTTTGATGATCTCGAGTTAAAATCTAGCGGACATTTGGTTCGTCCGATTAGACTTGGTGCAACGCGCACCGATCCGATTACACTGATAATATGTGCTCGTAAATCAGCGTCTGACGATTCGCGGCTTGTACCACTGACCATTGAGGAATATACATATATTTTCTTTTTTTAATGCTCGAGCTCAACGAGAATCCCATTGCTCACTGGTCGAAGATTTTACGATCTAGGGAAACGGAAGGTTGGGATAGGGGATTCAATTTTTTTTTATTCGTTTTTTAGGTCACAAAGGCTTCCGAGTCAAAATCGATAATCGAATGTGCACCAACCTTCAGATTATATTTATTTCGGATACTTTTACGTTGAAAGAAAATTTCATTTCCGGTCAGTAAGTTTTTACTGATTTGAAATTGTGCAGGCAATGATTATAAGCAATAAATTAAGTAGTTAGTTGAATAATTCTTTCAATTTATGTTCTCTGAACATTTTAAAGGTTTTTTCTACATGTTTTTCAATGTAGGAAAATTTTCGGAAAATTCTTGGGAGTATTTGAAGGAGATCAGAGATTGGAGACCCGAGGAATAGAGATCGCTTAGATCTTTGAGAATCCACCAGACCGCAACTAGCTCTGCACTGCTCTTATTTTATCTTTCTAGTCAGAATTCAAAGAAATCCTGCAAGTTTTTTCTCTCGCAGCGTAGAGTAATTTAGCTACAGTATTCCGAACGAATTTAGTTGGAAAATTTTCTCAGGAAATTCCTCATTATTCCGTTTTTGGCTGCAAGAGTATTTCCATTAAATTATTGTAATGCAATTATAAATTATTATAATTTGGTAAAATTATAACTCGTCATCAGGTTATGCCTTTACACAAATGTAATTATAATTTTTTTTTTTCATTTTCCTAACAATTATACCATGAAAATAATGAACATTTTTTACCGATTTTTTAAAACAACGTATTCGCGGTTTTATTTCGAGAAATAATGTACTTGCCCCGAGACTCTACCCAGACTGTTGATCTGACCCATAAAACAAAGTTTAAGCCAAAAATCCGATAATACAATGAATTCCTTATCATTATCGGGAATTCCCCCAAGAAATATCGATAGAGGACGGGCCAAAATTATTTGAAATACTTCGTGTATACAATTGGATTATCATAAGACAAACGAAAGCCCAAGGGTGTGTGTCCTAATTATCTGTATATCTTGTCGATCGTTCGGTCGTATTGTGTCTCTTCGTAAATACACTGAGAGAAAAAATTACTAGAACCAATGAAATGTAGTTTTGAATCCAAAAAATCATTTATTTCATTATTTGCCAAAACATATTAGATTGGTTCCCTCATATATTTACTTGGTTAATTTATTTCAGTCAATTTCATAAATTTCTGTTTCAATAAAAGTAGTTGCTTTAATCTAACAATTTGTTATCAATTATATGTAATATGTAGTTTGAATCAATAACACATTTTTTTGATTCAAAAAATGCATTTTATTGATGCAAAAAAAGCACTTATTCTTTTTATGGACCATGATTTTAACTATATTATATTTGGAAGAGAAAAATTTTCTTTTTTTTATTATCATTCCAGTGCCCACTCCCTTTTTTAGCTGTCCCCCCCCCCCCCCCTTTATACCAATAATCCCTTCCTCATGCGGCTGCAGCCGACTTATCCCCTTCTGTATCGCATTTGTCGGAGGGTGAAGGGAAACTCCAGAAGACCTTTTGCCCGATACAGTCGGTCTCTGCCTGATTCCCCGGGTGGCATGCGAGCACGCTCAAACACGGCCACCAGGGGCGCTCAGGCAGGCACCTTCTTAACTGTGATGCGATGAGCCAGTCAATGCATGCTTAGAGGGGGCCAGCATCCGCACGATGAGAACCGTTCACGGGAGGCCACCAAAGCCATACACCAACCGCCCACGCATCACAGAGAGATATTTCTGGGCATGGATTTATGAAAGTGGAGTTCGAATCACCCGGGATCGCAGCAGAAACACTTGAAAAAAACCCAATTTTTTCATTGGTTTTCTGGCCGGGATTAGAACCCGGGACCCGCGACGTGCGGGCCTGAGTCCTGATCCACCGGACCAACCGCTCTGCTTTTGGAAGAGAATAAATTATATCATATTTAAATTTGCATTCATTGAATTAATAATTGTATTGAAAAAAAATAATTTCGTATTGAAGTCGTTTTGTAGATTCAAATAATGTAATGTTTATGATGTGATAAATGTAATTAATCTAATGAATACAAATTTAATCAAATACATTGTAATAAAAAAATTTTTAGAAGTAAAATAATGATGAATTTATTTCAAGAAAATAATTTGTTCGAAAAAAGCAATATCGTATTGATGTCGTTTTTTAGATTCAAATAATCTCATGTTTATGATGCAATAAATCTAATTAATCCAATGAATACAAATTTAATCAAATCTATCATGCATCTAATTGTTACTATTAAATAAGAATTTAATATAATGAAGTAATAGATCCGTGAAAATATATTATCAAATCAACAGTGATTGTCTTGGTTCAACAAATAAATAATCGAAACAATACTTCGATTTAATAAATAAATACATGTTTTCAAATTCAGTAATTTTTTCTCTCAGTGTACATTTGCTGCGAACATTCAGAAGGGTGCAACTACAAAATTTTTTTTACCTTTTTTTACCTTTTTTTTTAGGTTTTTACTTTTTTTTTGGGTTTTTGATTACCTGAATAAAACTTATTCGTTTAGCTAGAGGTGTTGAAAAGAAATTTTCTTCTACATTTAGCATAATTACTTAAAAATTCCATATGTAATGATAGAACATATGGATAAGCTCAATTTTTACAGTCCTGTTCATAATTTCTCTGACCTTTTCACCCGACCCTTTTATCCTGAAACCTTCTACAAAATTCCCCAATTAGTATGCAGTACGTTCGTCGAGTTTTTAGGAATGGGTTAAAAGTCGTCTAAACGAAGGGAAAAATCATAATAGAGAGAGGCGAAAAATCTGAGCTGAGAGAAGGAAACCGAGCGAATGTTCTCGTCTACATGAGAATAATAAGAATAATGAAAAAAATTAAGGAAAAAAGAAGAGCAGGGTGGTTCGAGGGTGAGTTTTAGGAGCGAGGGGATGAAGCAAACTGAATGTTGGGAAAGGGGTGCGAAAATTGCCTTCGGCAGATTTTTCGTCACTGGCTCGTTTCCATCAGTGCAGCAACGCGCCCTCGAAATAAGCTCAAAGCTCCGGGGAGCTTGAGGGGAAGCTTTTTCAAGCTCGCGAGTGTAAAATACAATAGCTCCGAGCAACGAACATCCCGTCGTATACAAACCCACACACGTGTATCCTCCACTCTGATAACTCGGTGGACGAGCTTGTAAAAACATATACATATAAATATATATAAATATATACTTGAAGGGAGAAAAAAAATATAAAAATAAAATAATATGAACTGGAAAGAGGGAGTTTGTGAGAAATATTCGAGAGCTTGCACACGTTGTGAAATGTAACTAAAAACTCTGTGAGTTCCTATCTGAACCGCAAAAGCCCAGTGTGTGAAATAGCTATAACATTATCCAGTTATAACACTTTTTTTTTCTTGTTTTTCCATTACCCATTTTTCTTTCTGCTACTGTTTTTTATTGTTTACTCTTTATCATTTTTATTCCGTGTAATCTAGATACGAGGAGTGTTTTACATTCCATGCTATAGGCAACGAACACTTTTTGTTTAATAATCCGAAGATATTTCATTTTATTTTGTTTATAAATATTTATAAACAAAATAAATATTATAAATATTATTTTGTTTTTAAATATTTGGATTTTCGATAAATCCAAATGATTGAATTCAGCGAGATTAATGATATTATGTAATTAATTTCGAATCGACTGTAAAAATACTTTATAAATCATAATTGGATAAATAATTTGGTGAATTCGATTAAGAAGGGATGAAATAGAGCTATAAAACCGTAATGAACAATTGATATAATGAACATGCTTATAAATGTGGATAGATTAAGGATTAGAGAACTCCGTACTGGAAAGGAAAGCGTAACGCTCTGACGAGCTTTTGTCGGATAACATTTTCCCCTAATGCGAAACATACGAAATGCAAACTCATCTCTCAAGGCACGTTAGTTTCATCAATGTTCTCTTATATACACCCTTCGTTTATACTAAAACATACAAGCACGGTGGCCATGTTTCGGCTCTTCCACCGCACCTTATCAGCAAATTAATCGCTGTTTTCCCTTCGGAGTATAACGCCTCATTCTCCTTCACCACCTCGTCCGGTTCGTCTGTGCTTAGAGATACTGTCATTCACGAGAGCGAGCAAGAGAGAGAGAGAGAGAGAGAGAGAGAGAAACGGGCTTTTCATTCAACGTACATAGCCCGTGGACAGTTGGTTTACGTATGTCTTCTCCATCCGCAATTTAGACGTTTTTTCTCATTAATTAAAAAACGTTTATTAATAAGATGAAAAAAACCAAAACTTTGAAATAAAACGATAAATCTTTCGAGTGGATTTTCTTTTCGAAATTGAATGAGATTGATGGCTCGTTGACGTATGATTATTATTAATTCAATTCGAGCTATGATAATCGAAAAAAAAATCTTTTCAGCCCCATTTTGGCTCCCCTGAATAAATATAAATGAAGAAAAAAAGAGTAATACAAGAAGAGAAGGGCTTCTTTTAATTTTTTTTTTTCATGTGAAATATGAGAGGTTTATAAGAAGCCTGAATATACGTTGGTTCCAAGGTGGCGAAGTAATCGTCGTGGGATTATCAGATTGTCGTTGTTGTCGTCGTCGTCGTCGTCGTCGTCGTCGTCGTAGCCATCTCCTCGATGAAACCGAAGCTCCTCCTCGATTGCATTGGGTTTATCTATGCAAATTCACGGGAGTATGCTTCCTCTCTTTCCCTCTTTTAGGAAGAGCGAAGAAGAAAAAATATGACGAGGCTTTTATCACAATCTTTTTTTTTTTTTGCTTTTTATGTCTTCCGAGTCAACTGGCAGAAGGAAGAAAAAATCATCGTTCTTCTCTCGCGATATCTCAGGTTCAGGCACTCGTATTTTTCCTCGAGTACCCCAAGAAAAATCCTCTTCCATGGAAACCAGATAAGATTCATTGGCTGTATTAACTGTTCGTGGGAGTGAATTAATTCCACCTAGTTTCATATCTATATTTTTTGACGATCTTTCATACTTGTCAATATCAACGAAATGCTTCAATTCAAAAAGTCCAATTCTTCATTCTGCTCTTTGATAATCATCCCCGAAGAATTTTTAATGAAAAAATCAGACTTTATTAAAAAAAAAATAACATTAAAAACGACATAATTATTCAGCCTAGAATTTTTCATTATAGGAAGTGCGACGACGTATACGATCCCGTGATTCCTTTGATATTGGAATATTGGTTGTAAAAAAAAGTTCTCTTTTTACAGCTCTTTTTCTCGTTCTCGTTCCAGTATTTCAATACACGTTACGTATGTTTATTTTCCCCTTGAAAAGATCCTTTTTCTCGTATACGTGGAAATTTGAAAAAAAAAAATGCGTTTTGTGATGTCCTCATTTTTTCCTATCAATGATTTTCAATTTCACTTTTGCTCAACACAATTCTTGACGATTATATTATCAATAAACAATGGTATATAATTAAACCATTGTTTACCAATTTAATTGACGATTTTTCAATCAGGTCGATTACAGAAATGTCAATATAACGTAAAGTGAGCTAAGTAGTAAACATTTTTTAACAACTTACTTAAAGACATTAAACGTCGGAGAAGGAAAAGTGAAAATAAAATAAAATACTATAAAGTAAGTTGATTAATTTGCTATATTATAACTATATGCTTAGGTGAATGTGTGGGTCAGTCTTTTACTGAAATAAACCAGAGAAAAAATGAAAACAGGGAGAGGGAGAGGGCCAGAGAGAGAGAGAGAGAGAGAGAGAGAGAGAGAGAGAGAGAGAGGGGGGGGGGGAGGGAAAGAGAGGGGGAGAGAGGGGGGGGAGGGAAAGAGAGGGGGAGAGAGGGGGGGAGAGGGAGAGGGAGAGGGAGAGGGAGGGAGAGAGAGAGAGGGGGGGGAGAGGGAGAGGGAGAGAGAGAGAGAGAGAGAGAGAGAGAGAGAGAGAGAGAGAGAGAGAGAGAGAGAGAGAGAGAGAGGAGCACAAGCAGAAATACGACGAGGTGCTCAACAACCTGCTAGCAAAGATATGCCATAGAATTTACGACTGTCGGTGGATAGTCAGAAGTCATAAGGGCTGGTGTTGGATATCCAATTGCCTCAGGGACTGTTGGCAGTCACGGAGTATGGACCCGTTATACGTGTACGTGACGCAATTTCGATATGGCTCCAAATCATTGTAAATTATTATATACACAAATATATGTGTATAAATATATTATATTGATACATATATACGCGTGAGTATGGGTGTGAATGTATGTATGCACACATATATCAAATTATCATAGATCGGCGATCAAGTGGAAATGGCTGACGTATCAATTTTATCAGAATATCCAATATATATTTACAACTCTATAACGTTGCATCAGGATTACCTGCCACACAGGAAAGACAAGCGTAACGAAAATTCAATAACTCATTATAATTTTAATCGTATTTAAGCTGATTATAAATAATTATTTATTCAATGGGACGATCCTTGGTTGAGAGGGTTGTATTTTATTGAAATCAATTATTTATTATGCAGCAAAACGAGGTAAAACATATTCAATGTTTTTTTTACACTTTTGTAAGAATTATGATTGTTTTAATTTTCAGTTTATATTAATTAGGTAATCAGGACATCCATAAATGCATACAGTATGTTTTAGTTGCTCAGAATGAGCGCGAATAGTTGATCAACAAAATTAGTTCATTGAGGATTATTACAATGCGGTATAGAGACGATATTATGCCTCGCCCTATTATAAATGCTATTTAACACGAAAGGAAACGAGAATTCAATTTCCTACAGGCTTTCGTGTCAAGGAGAATCCCTGACTATCGAGGCTCTGTCGTTTCACGTTGAGTTAATAGATTGCTGAATAAATGCATTAGTTTTATAGATTTTCAAACATATGATGTTCCACTTTTGTTTAAGAGATGTTTTCTCATTTTGTATCACTGAGTCTTTTCTTTGTTTCGTAACGATCAGATTGTTTTAAGATTATTTTACTACCCTGTTTTATAACTGAATTCCGGCGAGATTGAATCTTATTTTCACTCTATTCTCAAACCACCGTAGCTTGGAAATATTTCTACACTTCGGGTGTGGATATTATGTCGTGTATTTTTACTCGCCGACAAAAAACTCTGGGAAAAGTAAGTAGAAGAGAGAAAAAAAGGCAGAGACAGAGGGAAGAAGTGGGATGAGTCCTGTGACCTCGGGGGCTGCAAACAGTAAAATGTAAAGTCATATAAAAGGTGTATGAAAACTTGGTACACGAAAGCCACGGAATTGAAATTCCACAAGAAAAAAAAGTTTTTTTAGAATGCGCTATACAGTCTGGCATCGCGTCAAGGATGAACAGTGTCTTCTATGAGTATATTTCTGTACTTATTATATTGAGGCTTATTTTATTTTAGAAAAATCGATTACAAAAAACAGTCTAAACGGAATGTAATGTAATGAGTAATTCGATTATAATAATCAATGCAACAATTGAAAAAAAAAAAACGTTCAAACTCGAAATCGCAATGCATCGATATTACTTTTGAACCCTGAAAAATAACGGTTCAGTGACTTCGAATTGTGAATAAATTCTATTATTTAGTGTATTAAATTATTATTCTGAATGTGAAGGATTTAAAAATATATTTTTAGCATAATTGCAGCCACGAATTTATCTCGAAATTAACGCTCGTAATGTTTCCATGTCAAAACATGTTGCAGATGAAATTTTCGTGATTTTCGCTTTTAATATATAGATATGAATGTGCATGGGACTTTGTGTTGTAGAGTAGGTAGACCCAGAAATTCATGAGTAGATTAGGTACGCGTTAAGTCAGACGCACACTTCCCTTTCATTACTGGAATATCGCCGAAGGTAAAATGCCCTGACAGGCACAACGCTTTTGTACCGCAAATGTAAATCAACGCATGGATGCATGATACATACGTAAGTCGAAAGTATAAAACCCAGTCACGATTCCTTTTCAAAATCGTGAATTATATAATATAACAACCTCCAGAACGATCGTTTATTATGAAGCTTTCGTGTTCTGTATAACTCGCTCTGATTTTCAACAATAGAGGCTTAACGTTAATAAATCATTTGACCGTAAGGTTAAACAACATAACGAAAAGGGTAGCATGTCAGACTCGACGTTCTTTCACTTATGAGAGTTTAATTACTACTTTGTTTCGTCACGTCTAATTATTTTTTATGGCATTAATTCCACAGTTTCGTGCACATTTTAATGAAATTTTATTCTATTTTTTTCTCTATGAAACACAGGAATGCGTGTGTGAACTTCAAAGAATGAACATTCTTTGTCTTATTTTTCGTACATCCTCTCTTGAGTACCACAATTATTTACAAATTTCTCATAATATAAATTTCGTTGTTTTACAGCAAATTCTTAACAAGAGGGAGTAATTTTTGTTGCTCTTTTGTGAGAAAATCATCGTTGTCTTTTTCTGCTTGTTCCGGGTTGTCTACATTTGGTACTCGATGATGAGGGACTTGAGAAGAAGGTTGGATGACCCGACCAACTTCTTAGGCTCATTGATGCCTGATCGTCCTTAACGGGGTCATCCCATGTGACAGCTATTTTTTTTTCGCTTTTATGGGATTTTTTTTTGATGAACCATTAAAACACAATATCTTTGAATTTTTACCACACATTTATTAACATTTTTACAATCCCTCAGAATTTTATCAAACAAAAATAAGGAATTGAATCTACTTTACACCGTTCGGAAGACACTCATGCGTTGGTTGACGGCTGCCATGATTCCGGAGGTTTTGCTCATCTGAAATCAACAAATCAAACGGCATTTTAATTTGTAGACCTGAGACTATCGCTGGAACTAAAGTAAAGTAAAAATATAGAAAATTGAATTTTTGGCACGGTTTTAAAAGTCGAAAAAAAACGACGAAACTTGGAACTTAACATTCAAAACCGTGCCAAAAATTCAATTTTCAATATTTATACTATATTCCAGTTCCAGTGATAGCCTCAGGCCTACAAATTAAAATACCGTTTGATTTTTTGATTTTAGATGAGATTTAGACGATTTAGATGGAATCATGGCAGCCGTCAACCAACACGTGAGTGTCTTCCAAACGGTGTAAAGTTGATTCAGCTCGTTATTTTTGTTTGATAAAATTCTGAGGGACTGTAAAAATGTTAATAAATGTGTGGTAAAAATTCAAAGATAGTGTGTTTTAATGGTTCAACAAAAAAAAAATCCCAAAAAAAGCGAAAAAAAATAGCTGTCACATGGGATGACCCCGTTAACGGGTAAAACCACTGTAGAATTTTCGAAAAATCGATTTTTTTTATTGACTAAAAATATACTTTGAACCCTCTTTAATATGAGGCAAAAAAGTTTATACCTGAAAAAAAAAATTTTCATTGAAATTTCGGGCTCTTCCCCGAGCGCGTCGGTCATTTTATTACCACGTTTCAAAACTTTAAACGCGTTTTTTTCGAAACACGATTTTTCAAAATGGCACGCAGCATAACTCTAACAATTTTCATTCTTTTCATTTGAATTTTTGACAATAACTTAAAAATAACATTTTGAAGTGAAATACGTACGGAATTTTCGATAAGTTCATTTAAACATTTTTTATCAACAAATAATTACCCCTTTTTTCTGTCGAAGATTGAACCTCTTCATTCAAACACCCGCAAATAATACAAAAATGAATATTTTCAAAATCCCATACGTACTTCACTAGCTATGAGTGTCTAGATTAAGGTTTTTTTAATTCCAGATCAACAATTGCACCAGTTGCACTGCGTGCCGCAGAGCGCCTCGAATTCAACAAGCCTCGCGGGAACGGCTCTGGTGTCATCATTTTTAAATATTTTTCAATCATAATTTTTTGTTGTACAGTTAAATATATGGGTCATTCCACATCAATTCGACCACTTTTGAACCCGACCCCCTTCGATTTGGCTGAAACTTCGCAATTTTCTTGTACCCCATTAAAGAATTTTTTGTGAATTTTTTCAAATTTTTTTACCGAAGGCAAAAAAGTTATGAATGTTAAAAAAAATGGTTTTTTTTTTTCAAATAGCTATAACTTTTTCAAAAATTGACCTATCGGGACGTTTTTTTTTTAAGTTTTATTTTCGAATGTACTTTTCTGAAAAAAAATACAAAAATAATTTTGAAAATCAAGTTCTATGGAAAATTTCAGTTTTTTAGAAAAAACCATGAATTTTTCAAATTCCGACACGTTTAATTTTTTTTTATTTTCCCAAAAAAATCTTTGATTTATTCCGGAGTTAACCCCGCTAGTTGCTTAGTGGGCCGAATTTTTTTTCTATTTTTTTTTTCGATTAAAAAAAAAAATTTATTCGTTGTCAATTTTCAACTCCTCTGCATTCAAAAATTTTATTTCACATCGAAAACAATCTTAGTAAATAATTTTGAGATATTCTATACCTTACACATAATCTAATTTAATGATATATGATAAGCATTTCACGGGTAAAGCGATTATCAATTATTTTTCTTGTAATACGATTATAATAAGGCTGCAAATGACCTAAAGGACCGATTTGCCAAAACAAAATCAATCGCTGGAACTCATTAATTACATTGTGTCATTCCAGGCAAAGATGGTTGCCTTTGTGTCCGAAATTTTTCGAATTCAAAGGAATACAGAGTATGTAAAATATTTAAGCGCCAAAGAGAGGTAAAATAAATTGATTTGTAAAATTGGTATTACAATAAAAATAGTTATATTACCCAGGAAATTCTTATCATAAATTATTGAATTATATCATGTGTAAGGTATAAAATATCTTAAAATTATTTATTATGATTGATCTTGACGTAAAATTAAATTTTTGAATGCAGAGGAGTTGAAAATTGACAACGGATAAAATTTTTTTTTTTTGAATCGAAGAAATAAATAGAAAAAAAATTCGGCCCACTAAGCAACTAGCGGGGTTAACTCCGGAATAAATCAAAGATTTTTTTGGGAAAATAAAAACAAAATTTTAAGTGTCGAAATTTGAAAAATTCATGATTTTTTCCAAAAAACTGAAATTTTCCATAGAACTTGATTTCAAAAATTATTTTTGTATTTTTTTCTGAAAAGTACATTCGAAAAGAAAAATTTAAAAAAAACGTCCCGATAGGTCAATTTTTGAAAAAGTTATAGCTATTTGAAAAAAAAAACCATTTTTTTTAACATTCATAACTTTTTTTGCCTTCGGTAAAAAAATTTGAAAAAATTCACAAAAATTTCTTGAGTGGGGTAAAAGAAAATGGCGAAGTTTCAGCCAAATCGAAGGGGGTCGGTTTCAAAAATGGTCGAATTGATGTGGAATGACCCATATGCTTAATAACTCCCCCAAATATTATTATTCTATTACCTTTCCTTCCACCTGAAAAAAATTGTCGAAAAAAGGCATTTTTTGAGGCCATTATAGTGGTTTTAGCCCTTAATCACGACACTGAATCTTGCTTGATTTCGACTCCCAACCAATTTTGAAGGTGGAAAACAACGCAACACATAATTACATCGGAGGGGTTGCGTATTGATCTCATTTATGGATGATGATCGACTGTACGCGCAAGCGTTGTAGTTTAAAAGTATCGTTAAATATATTCAACATATGACATATGCATTTATAAGTATTTTAAACTTTCACAAATTTTGAATAAAAAATGGACTATTATTAGAATTACCTTGTTTTATTTAAAACTATTATAATATAACTTTTCGTTTAACGTAAAAAAATGAAACCGGAACAAAGTCGTGTATCAATACACTTGATTTTTTGATGATATTTCAAAAGGGTCGCTGCGTTGACATTTTTTCCGACTTGAGGTGTGGCAAAGGTAAGTGTAGAATTTTTATACTCTTTGTATGAGCGATGAGAGTTCTTATGGGCAAACCAGGGAGGAATAAGAGAGAAGAGAGAAGCAGAAAAGAAATATCGATGACGGTGGCTCGGGCGATTGGAATCGAGTTTCGATGTGGACGAAACGATTTCTCATGAGCGACGTTTTCACGCTGTATAACTGTATATAGAAAATGGTATACGTGGTTTGAAAATTGTTTAGCTTTTCCAACGTATCGTTTTCTATCCGATATTTCCAACTGGATTACTTTATATTTCTTTTTAATTCATCGATTATTTTACCGAAAGTTTTTATTAACAAATCGATTATTTATTTTAACCATGAGTTCAACGATGGAACGATAAAAAACGTCCATATCAAAATGCTAAATTGTTAAAATATTTGAAGAAAGTGATAACAAAAACAAATTTTATGAATAAAAATGAAAATATTTGAAACGTATAAAAGCATTTTTGTTTTTTTTTTATTTACTCTCTAATAAAGGCTATCGATCCAAGTTTATTTATTATATTTTTTCATATAACAGTTTATTACAACAAAATATAAAATAATAAGGAATACTCGAGAAAAATGTTGGGATTTTCCGCTATAAGAACGAAACGATGAATTGTATTGTGACGTAGCTCTCTTGGGCTTTCAGGTATACGCTACAACTAGCAAGGTTATAAAATACGAATGTTCGCTAAAAAGTGTCACGTTGATTCTTGAAGATAGTGTGTGCAACAGGAGGGATGAAAAGGGGAAGAGAGAGAGAGAGAGCTCCTCAAAAATAACATCACCACTCAACCCAGAAAAGCGTTCCAGAAAAATTCCGCCCTCAAATTCACCTAGTGCATCTCCATTTCTTGGATCATATATACACATTGTGAGAGGACAATAAAAGGATAAAACTTAACGTTTGGTTCTACTTTCGTGGTCGTCACTAACGTTAACTTTTGTCATTGCAAACATTTTTAATCGCACGAAACGATTTAAATGTATTTTGAATAAAAAACTATAATCTCATCTGATATTAAAATTAGATTAAAGCAAAAAAAAAAAAAAAAAACAAGTTCACTAAAACAATAGCTGGTTATAATAAGGAATTACTGATAATAATAATAATAATAATATGAAATGAGTGTTTTATGATTAAAGGAATAATATTTAATAGAATAATACAGGTGTGAACGATCATGGTTGAGTTAATTTTCGTAGGGGATTTAAAGGGGGTTGTTGAGATAATAGGATAGGATCGAGTGGCTCGACGTTTAAAGAGATTTTCTCTCTGTGCTATTGGGTAAAGCTTTAGCTCTCGGTTCACCATTCGCCACTTCACTCCTATATCAAGCCTCTCACAACTTCCAACAATTCGATGGCCTGCCAAAACCCCTGCCATAAGCCGATAATTTGAATCTCATCGGTCCCCAAAATTTGTGAGGTTTTCGCGACAGAGCATCGGTTCGGAACTAATGTGTAATAGTTGCGATAATCCACTATAAGTGTCGTCGTTATCGCAGGCAAGAGAAAGCCAATGTTTTGCTTTTCCTCAGCCTATACGTAGGGCATTCCATGCCAAATCTTTTTTTTTTTTTTTTTTTTCAAAAGAAAACTTTTGAAATTCGCATTTTTTATTGTGTTGATTTATTTTTCTCTGATAGAGCTCATTAAAAGGAACTCGTTTGATTTTTTTCAAATTTTTATCTTGACACGTTCATCGAAAACGAATTTTTGAAAAATTTTTCCATTTTTTTCTTCAAATATCAATAACTCTCTCAGCAATGCAGTAAACCGAATGGATGAGGGGTCAAAATTTTAGTTTTCAAACGTACTTTCGTATGAGAATATGTAGGAATTCATAAAAATATTTCGTACAACAGTTTTTCAAATTCTAAGTGAGAAACGTTATTTTCCACAGTGTTAGTCCCCTTTGATTTTGCTCTTGAATTTGTATCAAAAACTATCATTTTTTTAATGACTTTTAAGCCTTGTTTGATGATGGGGAAATCGTTCGTTCTATTTTTTATAATTAAATTGTGGTTTTCTTTTACTATTAATCGTGCACAAATCCCTGAAATATCATACCAACCGAATGGATAAGAGTGTCAAATTGTTCGTTTCGACAGGTGCTTTCTTTGAAAAATATGTCAACAATTATTATTAATTAAATTAATTAAATTAATTAAATATTAATTCATTAAAGATTACATAAATCAATTTTTTAATTATAAGCAAGAAATGTTTTTCATACAGTGTTAGTCCTTCTTGATTTTGCTGTTAAATTATAGGAAACTATTATTCATTTAATGCATTTTGAGATTTAACAGCAAAATCGAAGGGGGCTGACTATGTGGGAAAACCCATTTTATGCTTAGAATTGAAAAAATTAATTCATGTAATGTTTTGATAATTTTCTGCATATTTTTAAATGAAAGTACATTTTCAAACTAAAATTTTGACCTTTCATCCATTCGGTTTACTGTATTTTTGAGAGAGAGTTATTGATATTTGAAGAAAAAAATTGGAAAATTTTTCAAAAATTCGTTTCCGATGAACGTGTTGAGATAAAAATTTGAAAAAAATCAGACGAGTTCCTTTCAATGAGCTCTATTAAGAAAAAAAATCAAAACGATAAAAAATACGAATTTCAAAAGTGGCCGATTTGGCGTGGAATGCCCCATATATATACTACATACAGGCATATATTCAGATATTCATAATTATAGTAATGAAGGTTGAGTTGAAAGTTCTAGTCGGTGGAAATCGCTGGTGAGATTCGGCGGTGATAGAATAACTATCTAATACTCGAGTGGGAAGCGAATTGAAACGTATTATTGACTTCAGATACGTCAGACAAACGTGATTGCATATTTGAATCCTCATCATCATTTCCTATAATATTCCAAATTATTCAAATACAAATTCCAAATTATCGTGTTAAATTTTTGATTAACGTTATTAACGTCCCTCGCTAAAATAAATCGAAGCAACCTAAATTTTCATAAATCTTCGAGTGTATAATTATTAGACGCTATAAAAATGTTGGCATTTACGAATAATCGGGGAATTTTTAATTACCCAATTTTCGTAATTGAGGCTTGATTTGTTGGACGAGTTTTTTTAATGTCAGTTTCGAAATGGCAGTTTATTTTTAGACCGAAACGTAATTGTGATTCGTGACGGAACAGCGGATCCGAATTGTTGGAACGAAAATTACTACGTGGGCTAAAGATTTTTGCTCTTCAGAATAGAATAAAGGTAGCAACAAGAGGTAGAAGAGAGAGAGAGAGAGAGAGAGAGAGAGAGAGAGAGAGAGAGAGAGAGAGAGAGAGAGAGAGAGAGAGGGGGGAGGGAGGGAGGGAGGGAGGGAGGGGGAGAGAGAGGGGGAAAGAGAGGAAAAGAGAGGGAGAGAGGGGGGAGGGAGAGGGAGAGGGAGAGGGAGAGAGGGGGGGGAGGGGGAGAGAGAGACGGAGAGAGAGAGAGGGAGAGAGGGGAAGAGAGAGAGAGAGGGAGAGAGAGGGGGGGAGAGGCGGGAGAGGGGGAGGGGGAGGGGAGGGAGGGGGGGAGGGAGGGAGGGGGAGAGAGAGAGAGAGAGAGAGAGAGAGAGAGAGAGAGAGAGAGAGAGAGAGAGAGAGAGAGAGAGAGAGAGAGAGAGAGAGAGAGAGAGAGAGAGAGAGAGAGAGAGAGAGCGAAGGGCGAAAAGGGGGAAGGGCGAAAAGGGGGAAGGGCGAAAAAGATTGGAAAATGAAGCACGAAAAGGGATGGAAGAGCAATAAGGGAAGAGAAAGAGGAGTGGAACTCTCGTAGCCCTGCATTATTACCCTCTACGTCGACGTCGTCGTCATTTTACCCGAAACGAATGGCAGAGTTCGGTCGCTCGGAGGAAGGCTCCTCATTTACGTTAGAATACATAGCTCCCTCTGCGTTACACAAATCTATTGATCATAAGATAAAAAGGCGAAAAGATTAAGAGACAACAAATGGGAAATGTATCAGAAAAAAAAGTATAAATGATTGAAAAAATGGGCCATTTCAAATTTGATTGTTCCAAGTTCTTAACTTGTGAATTAAGTATAATTAAGACCACAATTCATTTTATTGTTTAAAAAACAAACAATCAAAACGACGTGTTTCTTTATAGAAAAAGAAAAGAATATTTAAAGGGAGATATGAACGAGAAATTAAAGGTAAAACTCTGATAAATTTCTTATCTTTTGTTCACCTTTGTTTACTTTTTTGTAGTGAACGTTTTGTTTTTTCGTCCTCATCTATTCTTGCCACAAGACCTCGTTTTCTCGGTCTTTAATGTAACACATTTCTATTGGGAATACATAGGCTGCTGGGTACGGATATAGAGAAACTCTGTTGGCAGGACTGATCCACACTTCACGATGCGATATCGTAAAGCTTAGGCACGTGAGCGAAATGTCCGGATAGCATATCACGAATGTTGCTGCGAACTGCATGTGCGCTGTCACGCTCGTATTGTGCTTTCTCAGGGTATATTCGCCTGTTACACTCGTGTGTGCGTGCCTTTGTGTGTTAGACCTCGTATACAATACGAGAAGTATATTCGGAGGTTAATTGCTTATACATACCGCAGGCTTTCTCACTGAATTTCAACGCAAACTTCGCGTTATAATCGCGTAGCTCGAGAATTCGCTCTCTCGTGTTTTCTTCGAGGCAATAAAGATTTTTATCCGATAATAAAAAATAAAAAAAACAATGATTTCTTATCGGGGACATTTTTTATCTTTATTACATTATAAGAGAAATTATCATGGGGACTTTGAATTATGAAATTTTTTGGATTTTGTGTGTCGTCGTATGAGTATTTTAGAAATAAAAACCTCATAAATTTTTATTTGTACAACTATAAATATTTTACAAACGTAAAAACTTTGTGAATCGATATTTTAAAAAATAAAAAAATAAAATAAAATCCTAAAATTCACAAAATTTTTCACTGATTTAAGGAAGCTTTCCAGTGTGAAATTTTCAAAAAATCGATTTTTTTTTTGCTTTATCGAATAGTATACACTCTTCCGAATATTCCCTGAAATTTTCATGCCGAAATTCAGATTATTTCGGTTACTGTACAGCATTTCTTGGAAGAAGGCAACGGAGCGCTACAGCTGCCGCGTCGACTTTGAACGCGTTTTTCTCGAAACAGCATTTTTCAAAACGGTGTCCAACTTGGAGGGCAGAGTTTTAAAGCTATCGAGTTGAATTTTTTACACAATATTCTTAACGTCATTGTTTATCGTGCTATGGAAGCTTTTTTTTTTTTGACATCTTCCTATTTTTTTGTAAAAAAAACTGCCAAAAAAAAATGCTAAAATCGATACTTTTTGTTCAAACCGGCGCCATTTTTGCAAAAAAAAAAAAAAAGCCTCCATAGCACGAAAGCCAATTATATACCGATCAATAATCTTTTTGTGTTTTTTGTTTCAGATCAAAATTGTGACCCCCCAACGTGGGCACCACATCCAAGTGCATTTTCTGCAACAATTGTTTCATCATTTTTATAGATATTAATTAATAAATAAATCGATCTTTAAAAAATTGTTTTGTATTCTTCAATACCCAATTAATATACAAAAAAAAACCAGACCGATTAGATTATTTTTTCTTTAAAAAAAAAAATCGCGAAAAACAGCGATTTTTCGGGCTGTCACACTGGAAAGCTTCCTTAATGAGAGTTTTTTCAAATGTTTTTCAGTAAAATTTTGTTCTATCGGATATTAAAAAGAAAATAATTTTCAAAAAAGTATTAGTAACGAAATGCAACTCCACATTAATTATACTTCGTAAGATGTAATTACAGAAAAAGAGGATGAAATCGAGATACAATTTTAATTTGAAATTAATTATATTCTGTGAGATTACAGAGAAACGAATAAATTTTTATTCTATTTCTCTCTTGTCGCCTGCGGATCTCTTCATCCGAATTTGCTGCTCACCCTCTCAAGTAACTAGAACGTGAAATGCGCGTAAACGAAATTTTGCGCGCCTGAGCAAGCAGAGCAACTTAGAAAGAGAGAGAGCGAGAGAGAGAGAGAGAAAGAGAGAGAGAGAGAGAAGTGGCCTCGGCGGTTAATTAGCGGAGGAAGCAATTAATCAGAATCCGAGGTGAGAACGCCCAACAGAGAGAGAGGGGGAAGAGAGAGAGAGAGAGAGAGAGAGAGAGAGGAAAGAGTATAGTAAGGGCTCGTATTAGTTCTCGCTCGAATTATTCGTCGTACCAACGATAGGATCCTTACCACACGTTTGGAGAATGGTGGTGACGTTTAATCTGATTATTAAATTCCTTCCCCGAACGCTATAATTTATAATTCATAATTAACCCTGGACGACGAGGTCAAACTAATGCAGAACTATTCACTATTTTTTCTCCGGAACTTACAAATCTTTTGCTACCCTTCACTATAAAAAAAGAACTTGAAAACATTAAACGTAAAAAAATCTGAGCAAAATATACAAAATGTAATGAAACAATCGACTGATATAAGGTAAACGGAATGATTCATAATTATTGGAATTGATAATTACCATAATTTTTCTTTGAAATTCCGACGAAATTTTATATGCTCCGTAGCGGACATTCTTGAATTATTTAACTTATTAGATATTCATGAGGATTTACTTTTTCAACGTTTATACGCTGGGGCAACATATCACCACTTTCCATCTGAAAGACTATCATTTCTGTAATCTCTTCCACATATACCCTGCCTTGTACTACACAAGGTTTTACTGAATATTATATCAAATATATCTTTAGTAGAGTTTAGGGCTCTAACAGAAAGAGCTGGGAATCAGAGAGAGAGAGAGAGAGAGAGAGAGAAAGAGAGAGAGAGAGAGAAAGAGAGAGAGAGGTATAGTCCATGCCCGAGGCTATAGGGCCTTATCGACTTCCTCGAGTCGACTTCCACCCACAAATTGACTCCATATAAACTGTTTTCTCCTTTCCTGACTACACTTCTACTCTCTCTCTCTCTCTCTCTCTCTCTCTGTCTCTTTCTCTTTGTCTGCAATAATATTCCAAAACTCTGCCCATCTTTGTCCCGCGATAACACAAGTCTCACCGTTTCCCCGGTACACAAGATTTTAAAAAATAATGGTTAACGGTACAAGTACTGTCAACACCACGAATAATTGTACTTTCACCTCGTACTCGCTTGCCAAATGTTTCGTTTCATCGTCTGGACTAAAATCACGTAGAAAACTTCCTAGAATTAAGAAAAACGTTTCGATCATAGTAAAAAAAGGAACTACGATATAATTGAAACGAAGGAAGTGATTGGCATGCAATAAAATTGATTGAAAAATTAATAAAATTTGAATTGATGTTGAAAAAATGATTGTATACGTGTGCTGAATATTTAATTAATCGCATAAATAAATTTCCTGTCCAATTCGACCGAACCAACGGATTTTATCAGGTTAATGTTTTATCTTGAATAATGAATAAAATTATGATGTATTTTAAAGGTACAGTCGAAACCCTTGATTCAAGATCAAATGTTTCGTAAGTTATCGCGACGATCTCAATGATAAGAGGCATTATTTGCTTGCGAGAGGAAAATCCAGGGGAACAATAGATGTCTATAAAAAAGTCGAGAGGAAAGTGTCTGTGCCGGAAGAACCGGGTTGCAGTTCCCCGATGACGCTCTGGCAAAACACTTTTGGCGTCAGATGGAACTACCATAAACGGAAATCTCTCATCCCTATACCACGTTTCTCTTTATACGTAACAATGATATACGACCTTAAAAATTAGAAAGTTGTATGCATTCACTTGTTTGCATTGTGAAGATCTTAGCATAAGACGAAAAAAATATAAATTACTTTCAAGTTTATAATGATTTTTAAGTATTTTTAACAAAAATGTTGGTTCTCGAAATGGACCAAAAAATGACATTAAAATTAAAAAAAAAGGTAAAAAGTTTACCGGAACAAACAAGAGACAACAGCATTATGCTTTTTTCAGTAATTTTCTTTTTTGCAATTTGAATAAAAGAATTGCTTAATCTTACAAACTTTTTCAATTTTCGTGAGAACTATCGGAACCATGAAATACTGTAAGAAGAGACAGTATCCCGTAAAAATCAATAAAATGACAACTGTAAGCAGACTCCGAATGAAGAGCGGAACAAATTGCCAGATGAGGTTGATTTTTCGGAACTGAAAAATGCGGAAATGAGGGTACAAGAAAAATGTGAGATGCGAGAGAAAAAAGGAGAGAGAAGTATGAGAGTACAAGTTTTTCTTTCAGCCCCGTTCGCGGTAATGAGGACGAGAAGTTGAAGAAAACTTCACGTGAGAAAATCATGTAACTGTGAACTTCTCTTCTTTCGCGCTTTTTCCGGTTTATGCTGGTCGAAACTTTTCGAGACTACGGAAGAAGGAAAATAGTGAAAAGGAAGAGACAGTAGGAAGAAGAGAAGAAGAAAAAAATATAGAGAGTTATTTGCAGTTGAGAGATGACAGCGTGCATCGTTGAAGCCTTTTGCCGTGAGAGATAAAATGCTGTTCGGCTCGTTAAACTCTCGTTACTCAGGCGTGAGATGAAATTAACAAAAAAAAAAAAAAAAAACAAACGGAAAAAACTGAGAAATACCCGAAGCCTTTTTTGCAGACCAGGGCAGAAAGGAATTAGATACGAATCGAGTATTCTCTAATGCCACTAGCGAATGTTTAACTATAAAAATTTTTTTACAACAAAGTGACAAAACTCCAAATAGCATGTTATTTCCTTTATAGAATTGATCTTTTATTAAAAATAAAATAACAAACAAAATAATCCAAAATTGAACAATATTTGGATGGTAAATCGTTCTTCTAAAATCTATTGAAGTTTATGAGGGTGTGTGGGAAGGGCGTGAGAAGTGATGTCATTTGAATAGGGCTGTATCCCTGGGAACCTTTTTGGGTTACGAGCTTTTTGATTGCCCTTAAGGATAAACACACACACACACACACACACACACATCTGTAATGTATTGAAAAAATGGTGAAGGGTGCGTTTTGTGTTGTGGAGAAGATAGCCACGTGTATTTTGATAACGTCTTCGGAATGCTAGGGGAAAAAGGTAATGAGGCACTCGTTTAACGAAAGCGGAGCAGTTTGCTTTCACAACCGGAAACGAGCGAGGAACTTGTATATTAGCTATGTACAGCCACTTTGTTTGACACGAGGTAAAAGGTCCCAACCTTTCTTTCACAAGTTTTCTCCCTGTCTCCGTTCATAGTAAAACGTCTTACATTTTGGATCTCGTTAACTCAAAACTGGGTAAGCTTCTATAGTGGTGAAATTGCTGATAGGATTTTCCACGTATTTTCAAAGCGAATATTCCTGAGTTACGTATTTACAAGGGGAATTAAAATTGTAATGGTATTTTTTGTTTTATTAGAAACTCTGCTATAATTATTTCCATTAATTTTCTCAAGCGTAAATGATCCAAAATGTGATTGAAAGCAAATGAAATTTTGTTAGTTCCTGCCCCGTAATTTCGCATTCGGGTTCAGAGGATTCCTTTGATGAGGGTTCAAAAATTGAATAATCCATCATAGAGACTCGTTATTATTCCATGCTTCAGAGTTTCGTTCGAATCAAAGCTTAATTAGAAATTCTTGTACCTAATTAACCCTCAACGAATCTCATGTCGTCGTAACTTCTTGCATAATGACAAGTTTTTATTCTTCTTCAAATGTGTACCTGCTAACAAACGTATCTTCAAACACACTTACTTTTTTCTTAATGTACTTTGCTAGCTATTGGAGTTGTCCAATTATCTCGAATTGCGGAGAAAGTTCTTATTCTACCATTGGAAGGAATGAAGTCTTTTTGGCTCTACAATTATTTTTCCTCCCTTTGAAATCGCGAGGAATGCAATTTTTATTTTTATTCATTAAAAGAACGTCTGGAGCTCACTGATTTCCAGATACGAAATAACTTCATTGTTCTCGTGGATTGTAAACAATATTTTTAATTACTAACTAAAACCAACTGTGACCTGATCTATTTCGGAACCTTTCACCAAGTTTATTTTATAATCGAACTATAAAAAGAAATAAAACAATTTACAAAATCACGAATATTGCGAAAATCTTGAAGTGAGAAATATCTAAAATAAGACGCGAGGGGGTTAAATAAGTAAAGAGACAGAATTAATGGCGAGAAATTTTCTCACAAGGCGAAAATCTCAAATGTTATGTTATGAGGAATGAGAGAAAAATGAGACGACTGACGAAAGTCGTTTCTCGATTGGCAACGATTCTCTTTGACCCAGAAAGGAAAAGACAGACGAAAGAAAGTGTGTGAGAAAGGGAGAAAAAAAAGAAAGGAAAAAAAACTTGAGTGTCAAGACGCTTCCCTTTGCTCTACGACACTTTTTATCTTCTTGCTAATTAGATTACGCCTGGTATGGCATAATCAACGAGAACGGGAGCGTGGAAAATAAAGACCTAAGGGAAACATCCCCACGAGAAATTTACCTTTCTCTCTCTCTCTCTCTTTCTCTCTCTCTCTCTCTCTCTCTCTCTCTCTCTCTCTCTCTCTCTCTCTCGCTCTTTCTTTTAACTTATAAACATAGTCTGGCACGTCCAACGCGCAATTCCAATTTCACGCTTTCCCTTGAGTCACACTTTGTCAAGAATGTCTACTCTTTACCATTTTATATGAATTAAAATAGTTTGAAGAATGCTCGAAAAATAACTTTGTGTTGTCATAGCTTGTCGTTTCTGCAGAGAATTTTAATTCTTCGGGTATTTGATATTTTTTTGAATCAGAATTTTTGAATCAGCAAATTTTTTATCAGGATCTATTGAAGTTTTAATTATATGATTTCTCCATAAAATTATAAAAATTCGACGTAATAAAAAATATTGGCAACTTTTCTAAACAGTTGGAGAAAATACTGAAGCAATCAATCGGACGAAAAAAGTAATGGAATTTTCAAAAATTTAGAGAGGAAAAAGAGAAGCAGCAAGAGACGTTGCTACAGAAAGTGTTTTGACAAATGGTTTGAAATATCGACTAGAGGTCACGTCAATGAAAACTTTTCTCATTTCGATAGTGACATTGGGGCGACGGTTGACCCGTGGCTCAATCTCCTCGAGCTCTATTCTTCCGAGTTTTTTCTCCGTCGCGATCATCGTTTCCTATTTTTTCACATTTCGACATTTTCCAACTCGATTCAGGAGTCCACAATTTTACCTATCAAATATTTCAACGCTTCGCCAAACAATCGGTAGATATAGAACATCTAAATTGAAAATTCGATAAAAGAAAAATACAGATTCTGGAAATAAAATTGATAATTAAAAAAGCAAGTTAACCGAAAATAAATGAAATAGAAATAAAAATGAAAAAAAAAATAATATTGCATCATAAGCCAGTCAGTTTGACATCGAGAAGAATTCAACCCAAAAAAAGCTGACAAATTAAATTTATTATTAAATCATCGCAAATAATAGCTATTTTCATCACCAAAAAAATAACGAAATGTTTCCTTGTCAGTCTGAAAACACATCCCGCTGAAATAAATAGCACTAAAACAAAACTTGATACGAGAATATCTAAAACGATCACGATTTGTATCACTGAGATTTCCCTTGACGAGGTACACACGATACATTTATTATTAACTTTGCTTATTTGAGGAATTTCAACCAGGGAATAACCAGGGAGTCGTAAATTGGTGTTCCTTCATTCAACAATCATAAAAGTAATTTGTATTCCACCTGATAAAGTTCGAAGGCCAGCTGTGTCGTATATTAGAAAATGTGGAAATACGTAAAATTCTGATTTCTTTTTTATAGAACAAACGTATTATATGAATAAAGTGTATAATAGAAGAAAAAATATAAAAAGTTGGTAGAAAGATATAAAACATAATGAGAATTGAAGTTCATCAAGAGAAATGTTAACGGGGTGTGTCGGAAATGAACGAGGAGAAATCGGTTACGATGAGGTTCGACTCGATTTTGACCTTGTTCACTGTATTCCTCGTCGAGAGAACCCGTCCAAACATTATTGCATGCTTCACCAACTCTTCCTTATTCACTTCCAGAGCTCTATCTCGGTTCTCAAGTCTCATGACTACTCCTCTCGACATTATTGCAAGTTCTTGATAGCGACATGAATATCTAGACCACTTTTCTCTCGTAGCTAATAATAGCCCCGTCTCAAAAGTATTATTCCCGGTTCTTTGAATTCTAATATGAACATCTCGAGTTCTGAACTCGTCCCATCCATATTTAAGACCATATCAAAGATTATGTTACGTGTTTAACTCCATTCTTTTTTTTCATTTTCTATTTCACAACCATTTATTTTTATGCAATGCTATTCGTTTTTTTTTTTTTTTTTTTTTAATTAGATCGACCTACTAACTTTTAGTAGTTCAAAGTTTTAGAAACATTGAACTACTAAAAGTTTAGGGAATATTTTTTAATTTAATATGATCATTTTGGTTGTGCATTCTTTTCACACGTAATGTTACATGGAAGAAAAGTACTTGCAAATTGTGAAATAATTGAGACGCAAGTAATTGCGTTTAGCCATTAAAATCTTCGTTTACAAACATTTTAATAATGTGTGCTGGTTCAATGAAGAAAATAATAAATAACGATCTCAGACACTAATGAGTCCGATTTAATGATGCACTGAAGAAAGGCATAGTTTTGAAAACGGAAGCGTAGTTGGTTCAACTACGCACTGAGGTTAGATACGGCGAAATCAAAGGCGTAGTTGACGCAACTTCCGCGCGTAGTTGAAGGTATTTCGTTGAGCCAACTATGCCCGTAATTTGAGGTAAAATTTTAAATACTCAATGGAACCAAAACATTATTTGAATAAAATTTAATAAATATTTGAGATAGTATCATCGCATTGCTCGGGAAATGAGGAAAATTATTCCAGTCAATTGTATCAATCATATTTGAATCAAATAAATTGCGGTGTGTAATCAAAAAGTACAATGACTGTACCGAACAATTATGATTTCAAAATGGTTAAGAAATATTCGAAATTTTTTTTTATATGTATATTGTTTAATATAATTTTTATTTGATATTTTTAATTTTATATTTTGCGACATTCAATAGTAAATACGATTGAACGACTTCTCACTCGTAAAGCGCCTACCTCGATATAATTACGTGACAAAACCTTCTTAATCAGTGTACTTTAATTGTTCGATATGAATTACACCTTTTTACTTTACCTCGCAAAAAGAAGATTCGGATTTTCTCGACGACCGTAGGTCGGAGTGATCGTTGTTTAATGATTCAATGCCGGAGCTTTATGGGCACACGGACGGTGCGGCGCTCACGCGAGAGCGCTCCACCCGTGGCCCTCTAGCGGATTTCTGCTGCACTCGAAATTCAGCCAGGGAATAAGTATTGCAATATGTATAATTCGTTTTAAACAAATCTTATTGTTTGCGCAATGAAATTTTGGTAGCTTTAGCAAAAAGTTTATTTGTTTCAATAGCAACAAAACATTTTATCCAAATTACTAGTAAGTAATTTGTTTAATCACGAATTATATTCTGTCAATTTATGATGTTATTAAATTCAATTCGCGTAGAGAACTTTATTCGATGCTGTTATTTCATTAAGACACGGACAAACCGTACAGAACTTAATCCTCGTATGGTTATTTTAAATTCAATTGATTCTGTGTCTTAAGTTTTGTTTTGTTTTGGTTTTTTTTTTTTTTTCAATGAAACCATCTATTGCGGTTACATCGCATGAAATACACTCAACTTAAATAAATGAAAATTTAGCAGCAATATCGTGGCGTAATTGTCTCAACGACATGACTTTGAATGGATCAACCACCGAGTGATTAACTAAACGTAATATGAATATTGACGCAACGATAATCGTCCAACCTAATCGCGTAGTTGGCAATACTTTAATTTTTTTTTCAGTATGCATTATTTTAATACTGTCATTATGAATTATTTGCAGCGTTGTTCTCGACTATTGACGATATGAAAAATAAATTACACCAATTTGGACCACAGTTTTTTATAAGTGTGGAAAAGCAAGTTTTTTTAGTTCAATGACAGTTTGAACAAAAATATTCGATGTCCGATAAATCAAAAATGATATTTTTTATTTTCCATATTTCGCGATTGAATCGATACATTTTTTCTCGCCCCTTTTTGAATGAAATAACATATCGAGGTATTGCACGAATACTGTGAATTTTAGAAGAAGACTTACCTGAGTGAAGAAGTAATAGTAAACCTTCATACCGCGGTCTGCGAATAGTTGAGCAAACTGTGTTGACGGACAGATGAAAAAGTAATCACCAACGATATCGCCGATCGCTTCTTCATACATGTAGCCGTCTTTAGCACGTTCCCAGTCCGTGTACTGGAGGAAAAAAACAGGATTGCCAATTATCGTCGAGTTTCTCATCATCCACATATATTTTTCAATTTTTTTACAATCTCCTGTTTCGCTCGTAAACATCTTTAGAAAATATACCATATAAAATACGTTAGAAATGTATTAAAATATAAAATAATTTATATATCAATTAAATAAACAAGACTGTATTATCCAGGATTGATAAAAATATTTTCGTGTCAAATTCATTTCCGAAATACAATTTATCGATTTTTCCCAACGTCAATTCTATTTGTTTTTTTCTTTCTCCCTTTCCCTCACGATATACTGGTACAACGGTCGAATATCAGGCCATATCCATTTGACACAAAGCAAAGACGAAATTGTTGTGGATGTCAAAGGGAGTAGAGAGCGAAAGAGAGTAGAGAATGGAGGTAATTCGATCTTGTTTACGAATACACCAGCTGGTGTACATTTGGACCGTGGGAAAATCGTTCAGCCGATGGACCAAGTCCAACTGCCGATAGTAACAGGGTCGTGACAAGATTCTCCTGCTCTCTCTCTCTCTCATCTCTGTATTCATACTTTGACTATACTAGACACGTAATATAAAAACCTATTTGTATCGGGTGTCCGTTGTATCGATAGTAGAAAAAAAAAAAAAGAAATTCCTGGTGTTCGAAGTATCGGAAAAAATGGACTTTTGTAAATAAAACGTGTTCGATGATTTTTTTCTTGAGGCAAATCGAGAATGCCATTATTTCACAGGACAATTTACTTCGAATACGTAAAATATAAATAAATATATACACGCATGGAAAATAAATTGAAGCGTGTATATTTGATTGATTCATTACATAATAAAATTCGAGTCCGCAATTATTAATTTCCAATTATTACCGACCATTTATTTTTCCACCATCCTAACGAATGATCATTAATTTTCCATATTAAAACACTAAATCGTAAAAGCGCAGACCGTGAAAAATTTCGGTCGACTTCAACGATATTTTGTGACGAAATAAAATTGAATATTACTCTTAATTAATTGGGTAAAAAAAGCACAAGCGATTGACTCCTATTGGCTAAATAAAGGTCACCAGCAGAATTTCAACGAGCGAAATTGGTCACGATAATGGATGATATTCAGCGGGATAAAATCGTCAACACGGAGATTTTTGGGCAATAAAATGTCCTTTTTGAAACGTCAGTTCATATTGTTCAACCGCTGTGCAATTTCCTTTTTTTTATTTAATTGTTTTGTAACGACTACACTGAGAAAATAAATTTGTTGTTTCAACAAATTTTTTGTTGTATCAACAAATTGTGGCGAACAAAATGAAATTTGTTAGTTGAACAGAACATTTTGTTGATTCAACAATATTTTCGTTGTAATGAGCAATATTTGTTTGAGCCAGCAAATTAAGTGGTTGAATTAACCAAATTTTTGTTGAGTTGACGAATTTCGTTTTGTTCGCCACAATTTGTTGATTCAACAAAAATTTTGTTGAATCAACAAATTTCTTTTCTCAGTGTAAGCTCAAAAAAATCTCGCAGGCTTGTAGATATTGTGGAATTAAATAGAAAAATATGTCAAATGTACTAAAGATGAGTTGCGTCAACATTGTAATTGGTAAATTAAATATTTAGGCGAATTTAATTAAGGGCTGACAAATAATCATTATCCTTGTCTGTAATTGCAAATTTCTGTTATGAAATGGCTCTAGTAATTTCGCATAGTATCGGAAAACAGAACTGGTATGAAAAACGTTAAAATCAGGATAATATGATCGAACAGTCTAAACCTCTGCTTCATTAACCTAGCAAAATAATAAACAAGATGTGATAGGATGACGGTAGAAGGTCAGAGATGTAAATATTTGCGAATGCATATATGCATAACTAGTCAGTGGCATCGCTAACGTTCGGCTATTCAGGTATTGACCTACACACGCATTCCGTGTTAGTTACACATTCGAGAGCAGCTTGAATTTGGCACAAACACAGGTGGATTGACATAGGAAGGGCTAACACAGAGGGATTAACGGAAGCAGTCAGAAACAGAAGAAATATATACAGATATAGTAATTAGAAATGCATAAAGCGAGAAAGACCGAAAGAGAGACAGACGTTGTGAGTAATAGAGACACAAAGAGGCTCTGTATATTGAGATTTGATGATCGACCACGGTATTTTGGTGAATCGCCCTTCAGACACACATAGCAAAATAGTAACAGGAAGAATAAGGTATTGTATGGCATCGAAGGAAGATCATTTACAGTGTATTTCTGTGAGTTTGTGATTTCATTTGATTATTAATGGATTCGTTATCCTGGAATCCACCAAATATCTCAAATATCTTTAATAATTGACGTATTAATTATCGGTACACGAATACACCGAGATTCGTGACTTCACGTGGTTCTAATTGTAAAATTTAACGAAAGTGACAGAGATTGTTTGTTGTAACTTTCAAACGAATTTTTTTTATTGATAATAAATCGATTGATTGATTGTAATCTTTAAAAATATTACGGATTTTTTTAATTATCTTTTGGTAATGAAATTTTATTAACACCAAGTTCAGAAAAATATGAGAAAAATCTTTTATCAAGACTTGATAAAAGATTGAATCTTTTATCAAGACTTGATAAAAAATTTGGGTCTGTTATTTTTTGGAAGCATTTGTATGAAACATTTATATCAAAATGCCACTTAACTCAGATACAACTTGGTGCAATTACTTAAGTGGTACTTAGCTAAATTGGAGCACTTGAAGATAAGAAAGGTTGAAAGAGTCGTGCATTTTAAAAACTGCATTTGGGGTTTAATCTACGAATAAATATGTCTCGTGTATTCTGGAGAAATAGATGGGTCAATGAAAAATGAAAAATAATGCATAACTGAGGAAGAAAAGAAGAAATATATGAGAAAATTAAAACGAAACGGTGGCAGATATTACGAAATTCTTCCAGGTTTTTATTTATTTTTTTCTTAAAGAAAAAAAAGTGTAATTGTATCTTGCAACAGTGGTTAAAGATAAAAGTGTCGGGGGTTGGAAGAGAGGAATGAAAACGAAAGGAAGGATATTGCGTACCTTAGACATGAGATACAGTTTTATGGAAATCGTTCTAGTTTTCTCCAACTCCCATGTGGAATCTTTTGCCTAGTCTCCAATTTCTTCTCACGTTTCTTTTTCACCTGACTCATATTTCCATCATGCTCAGCAAATGGCTCTGGCACAACCTGGTTTCGAATTTTTTTTCACACTATTTTTTTAGCACCATGGAAATTTTGAACATCATTTTTCTACATTAGCACATATTTGCTGAATTTCAAACATTTAGAAGTTCAAATTTAATCTCAATTTTTTCAATCTTTTTTCTCATGAATTCGAAGTATCGCATGCAGGGTTGCGAAATTTTTAATGAAAATATTTTCCATTAACCATTTAATTTAAATGGTTAATGAAAATAATTTCCATTAGCCATTTAAATTAAATGGTTAATGGAAATTATTTCCATTAACGATTTAATTAAATGCTTAATGGAAATAATTTCCATTGAACATTTAATTTTAATGGTTAATAAAAATATTTTTCACTACCCATTTAATTTTAATGGTTAATGCAAATGATAATGCATTAAAAAAAATAATGCACTATTTGCAACCCTGATCGCATGAAATTATTCACATTACGAAACGTTTTACCAAAAAGTATTATCTGCTAATTTCACTTTTTTACAAATTTCTTGGCTATAGGTTTCGATTGCATAACGTCATTTTACATTAAAGTAAATACTGTACTGCATGCTAGTCAAATGAGTGCTAAAAATTCACAATGTTTTTATACCAAGTTTAATGCACTAATTATACATAGTGAAGATGAATTTGTAGGATGACATGTCTGATTAACCTAGAAAAATATTAATAACGATACATTTGCGAAACAATTAACTGATAGTGGCAAATTTTCATTATGACACATTTTCTCTGGGGCTTTTCAAAGAATAATTTGTATTTTTTAACCGATTTTAATGCACCACGTCTTATTTTGTTCCTCAAGAGATTCTCTATGAATTCACCAAGTACATTTTTTAGAAGTTTATTTATTTGGAAATTATAGCGATTTGTTTATGAAATATTTTTTTCGCTAAATAAACAATTGGCTGCAACAGTGGAACGATTAAGCTTAGAAGAAATGTACGTGGTGAATTCGTAAAAGATCTTTTGAGGAACAAAATAAGACGTGATGCATTACAATCGGTTAAAAATTATGAATTATTCTTTGACGAATTCCAATGAAAATGTGCCAACATGGAAATTTGCATTTATCAATTGATGGTTTCGCAAATCTATCGTTTTTAATATTTTTCTATGTTAATAAGACACGCTTTGATACAAATCCACTAACACTACATTCAATTAGTGCATTAAGCTTGGCATAAAACAATTGTGAAAATGTAGCACTCATTCGACTAGCATGCAGTACAGAATATACCTTAAATCATTTTAAGTACCAGAAAAAAATGATCCAATGAAAAATCTTAAACACTTAAGGGGCCAGTCCACTTTGAAAATTTCAAAACATCGATTTTTTTTACTGTTTTCGAAAGTGCATACATTCAGAAATATTGTGTCAAAATTTTATGAAAATCCGAGCTCTCTAAGTATTTTTTTTTTTACCTGAATTTAATCCTCTTTCATAATATAAACTTCAAACGCGTTTTTCTCGAAACAACGTTTTCCAAATCTAGCTCCATCGCATCTCTAAAACTAATAAACCGATTCTCTTGAAATTTGAACCACATATCGTAAACATGATTCGCAATAAGATGACCCTCGATGGTTTTAAAATTTTGATTTTTACTCTTTTTTTTTGTGAAAAACTGCGAAAAAACGCGTTTTTTTTTACTTTTTTCGTTTTTCATCTGCCATTTTTTTATTTTTTGATAAAACTTTATATCCGAGGGTCATTTTGTAGCTGGTGTCATACCGAATCTAATGGACTTTGATTTTTTTGTTTCAGACAAGCCGTTGCCGAGTTGTGATGGAGCTACCTAGCCCACCTATTTTTGAGGCGTTACGTTAAACTATAGTTTTTGTACTTAAAAATGAATAAAAATAAATTAAAATTTTTTTTTTATGTTTTTCAAGACTTTATTTATCAAGCCTAACAACTTTTATATTCATATCTTTTATAAAATGCTCAAAAAAAAATCGCGAAAATAGATTTTTTTTCGTGGCTCCAAAGTGGACTGGCCCCTTAATGAAAAAAGTTTAATATCGGATCATAAATGGCGTCTTGCTGTCGCCGTTTCATTTCCTCTTCAAATATATATCTACGTTGCCTTCGAAGGTTTAATAAATTTAATCAAGGCATATCCTTGACGGCGGAGCGGTTGAAATGTGTCTCTTAAGGACGTTGCCGCGATCTCAATGAACCGTAAAGCATCATGATTTTCATAAGTTGATTGGACTGATCTTTGGGTTAAAGTTCATTGTGATTAAAGGGTAATCCTTCCATATAATCCGCATGAAAAATTCTTCAAAAATATTCAAGTTTTTGCACTGTCATTGTATTTTTGAAGCTTTATGTAAAAAATTACGAAGTCTGCACCACTCGTAAGTGAAATATCGGAAAAATTTTGGGACGAACTTTTTTTTTTTAACTTCTAACAACACGTTATGTTTCACGTCTACTGAATTTTTATATCGCTCTAATAAATTGCGATCTCAAATTTCATTTCACTTCAGACTATCTCGTAAACGTTATATCGAGTCTATTATGAGTTCGAATAGCGAGTATACAGCGTGGCACGAAGCAAACTTCAGGATTTTCTCGGGATCGACCAAAATTTTCGATTAGCCAGGAAAAGATTGCTCGCAAAGTTTCTAACTCGTTTCTTCGCCTCCATCCTTTTCCTTGCCACGCTGCGAGACTTTGAAAGTGGAAAACCGGAAGTTGCATGGAGCGCAATGTGTAAGGGACAAGCTCACTAGAGACTGTTTGAAAAAATAAAATGCCCACACGTCACGACACTTGGTCATGGCTCGTAATTTTTTTCTATTTTCCTGCACGAAATGTTAAGTATTATTTTTTATTCTCGCACCATAATTCCGTCGGCTAAATATATTTTTTCAAAATGAAATAATCAAAATTCATTTGATTATATTCTCAATCCTTGATATCTCGAATATCCATGAAGAATAACGAATTTCATAGGAAATGTTGAGAGGACGATGACCTATACGAAAACGTGAAAAAGATTAGGGCTGCACCAAACAAGAAAAAAGTGTCTAGACAGGGTAGAAAAAGTGTAAAAAACTACAGCAATAGCAAGATCTATTAGACAAAAGTTTCCTCAGGTTACAGGGAAACTCTTTGTTCTACCTTGGCTGTAGACAGAATGAAATCTAACGAAAAATAACATCCTCGAGATTTTTTTTTTGTTCCAGGGGTCAGTCATCCCTGTTCTTTCAGAGGCGAGACGTTTGGACAATTTTCTCTGTGTAAAGTCTTATTTCTTCTATTTTTGGTGTTCCCTAATCTGATTGTTGCGGATGGTGGCCTCTGGCGATGGCTCTTTTCAAAGGGTATGGAAAATCATCCGACGGTACCACAACGCTCATCTTTGTACAAGAAAAGGACTAAATTTCTACTCTCTTTCAAATTAAATACATATCCTTGAGCGCTTTGCATAGTATATTGAATTTTCGTACGAGTCATCAAAAGACTGTGAAAAAAAATCGTATACAATGGGAAAAAATGGGAAAAGGAAAGCACATAAAGCAGAGTAGACACCAAAAGAGAAAAGAATGCTTAGAAACGAAAGGAACAGAAGGTCTGTAGTTCTTTCTGGTAATGAGTGAGATTCAGGAGAGAAAAGCTTCTGTACAAGATTTATCTCTCAGGATTTTATTCCTTTGTACTGTCCGCGTGGACGTGATTAGTTTCCTCTAGTGAATTCTCACCGAAAATGTTTCGAATTTCATTTTTTCTCGTTTCATACACTCGTCAGCAGGGAAACAGACTTGAACCACTGCGCTGTGGAATTTCGAGTGAGTTCCTCGCTTGGAAATTTTGTCAAAAGTTCTACTAGAGTAGATTTTTAATTTTTTATCAATTTGAAATAAGAGATTTACTGATTGATTGAATAAGTTTAAGGATTTTCGGTACGAAGCTAAATTTCCAAGAATCAAAAGTTACTACGATAAATTGAAAAGTTAGTCTAGCTTTTCATGACTCTAAGTCGTGGTAACATTGCGATAAGAAGAATTCAATGGTCCGGAGGCCGTTCATACATACGTATGAGAAAGCGGAAACGACAGATCCGCTTTAAACCTCGTCGAGAAATCAATTTTACGACCTTTCCCAGGGTCCCAACCAACCAACCATATTCCCAAGTTCGCGTATAAGCGTTTAGACTTCTTTGTTTTTTACGAATGTCCCGAGACACGGTTAGAGTGTCGGAAACATACGACGAAGAACTTCTCGGCTGCCACCTGTAGGCGACATCTGGTCGAAGAAAATGCGAGAGCGATATAGACAAAGAAGAATTAGATTTAAGGGTCATGAATACAGTCACGTTCAAATTGTAGGAAAAACGTTGTTAAAAGTTAAAGTTGTTTTACTTTATTAAAAAGTTGTTTTTACTTTATTTACTTCCCTGCATCAGTTATACAATTTATCATTTGCTTAGGTAACATGCAATTCATAGAATTATAAAGATGTGTTAAACTTTCATAAAAATTGTACTCTCGTTGATGAATCGTAAATAATAAATTCTTCATGAATATTGCTAAACGAAACTCTCTGGAAATTAATTTGTTCTCTCGAAGGATTTATTTTACGCTTCAATTTCGAGGTCGTTCTCGTAGAGATTTTCAGCGATATATTTAAAAGCAGCAGTGTACAAATATACGTATGATGAGAAACTAAAAGAGAAAATGGAAGAAAAAGGTTCGGAAAAGTGCACTTCGCATGAGTATGAAGATATGACCATTTCTGTGAGACACGCTAAAACGTCGAAGTGAAAGCTCGTGATCATCAAGCGTACCGGTGGAAATACAGGAGAGGCTTTGTACTTCAAAAAGCACCAGATAAAGTATCTACGTGTAGCCATTAAAGTCTGGACGAAGAGTTGCAGTACCGGGCCAATTACGTTTGTACTGGCTCCGTACGGCCGAGGGACCACAACGGTCTGACCATCGCTCGTTCCTTCCACTTACACTCTTACGAGTGTCGGTCCGTCCGTGTGTTTGACGTATGCCCGCGATAATGGAAAGCGAAATGGACACTCTTGGGTTTCGTGGTTCACCAACGAGGTCAGATTGCAGCCTCGCACAGTAGGGAAAACTTACTATCAACAATTACGAATTAATATTAAGGATGAATCAGATCGAATTACAAAGACAAAAGTCTCATTAATTTCTACAGGAGAGACCAAAGGGGAAGAAAAACTGAAGCGATTCTGACGAACATTGTGCACTGAAAAAAGAAATTTGTCGATTCAACAAAATGTTTGTTGAATCAACAAATTGTCGTGAACAAAACGAAATTCGTTAACTCAACAAAAATTTGGTTAATTCAATCACTTAATTTGCTGGCTCAAATAAATATTGCTCATTACGACAAAAATATTGTTGAATGAACCAAATTTTCTGTTCAACTAACAAATTTCATTTTGTTCCCCACAATTTGTTGATACAACAAAAAATTTGTTGAAACAACAAATTTCTTTTCTCAGTGTGTCATTTCATATGTCAACTCTCAAAATATGAAGGCAAAATGTGCATTTTTTAAATCCAAATTTCATCACGCACCAAACCACTAATGATTATTTTCAATTGAGAAATTTCATGCAACAAAAAATGGCTAAAATAAAACTCAACTTGCGAGACAATGCCAACTGAAAGAAACTCGTCAAAGGTTCTCCGCATATTTTCGCGGTGCATTTACCACGAAAATCCCTTGAAAAGATTCAAAAGGAACAGAAACCGTTTCTAGACTCGACTCGGATCTCGAATAAATTTTCTCGTAATACGAGAGGTTACGGAGGATGATTTACATGGAGTACTTTCAGGGTAAAATGGCATTGACCTGGCCGAGAGACACGCGAAAATACGTTTCATTCAAATGTACACGAACAAAGAGAATAATCATAACGAAACGTGGAATATGACATATTCTACCAAAATTTGACCTTTGTTGATATATTTCGTCCTCATGAATGCAATTGTACCATTCAGATTTATGGTTTTTTATCATAATTTTATTTTTCTCATCATTATTTATTTTTTTTTTTTTTTTCAAAAAAAAAAACGTTTTTCGAACTATATTGGAGTCTAGTCTGAAATTGCCGTTGCTTAAGAAGTACGTAGATTTGACACAAATTTTGATTTTTCATTGGCACGAGTTTGAGACGATAAAGAGTTTCTCGGAACGTATTCCATCGTAATTTCATAAAAAAATGATCTTTCCCGAATAAACGCCAAACGAGAAAACTCTAAAAGAAATACAACGTTTCCCGAATCCCCCGAATGGTACAATAAACTGTTCGTTTTCACGTTTTAACTGCAGCCATTGTACCATCCCATTACTCAACTTTCTCGCACTCCCCACGAAGTTACAAAATTGAGATTATTAATATAAATTTATGACTACGATATATTTCAAAACTCTATGAAATTTTCACGATCGGATCGATAAAATGTTGTGGTTTTCACAACGATATTTCAGAATATACATAAATTCAATTTTCATGAAACAAGTCATATTCGTATGATAAAATTAAACGAAAAACACATTGATTTAACGAATGTAATAAATCTACCGAACAAAACATGTTGAATCGTTCGATAAAAAAATTTGGTATAATAATGATAAATTTGACGGTTATCTACACTTCGTAAGAGTATTAAAACAAAATATGAACAAAAGGCTATGCAAAAAATGGCGAATAATCACGGGAATAATAGGGAAAGATACAAGCATTGAAACCCAGTTGAATTTATCGATCGTTCGAGATTAAAAGGACGTTGATTGCGTACAATAAAATGCCCAATACGCCTTTTTATCATTAAAGCATCGATGTAGAGATTCGTACGAGGGTGAAAAGCTTGGGTGAGCTCGCTTCGTGAAACTTTCGTCTAGCGAGAGGTGGAAATGTTGAAGAGTTGTTGCTGTATATGAGAACCAGAAAGGAATGAGGTTGCTGAGCGTTAGCTTCAGTGGTTTCGAAAGTTTTACTAACATTCCCGGATCGAAACTACATACGAGCGCTACATACGAAGAGTCCAAAGCTCGTTGGATTCTCGGTCTTATACAGACGAATATATACACATATATTCTTCCTCTATAGACACTTCAGTCGTTTACCATTTACCCCCTGATATTTACATCGAGGAAGAAACTTGCACAACGACTTTTGGTTGGGTTAACCCTTTTCAACTTGTCGACGGACAGGAGAATTTAAATTTCTTTTTTGCCTCATTATCATGCATATGTTTCTTTTTAATCTTCCACTTTGCTGAATTTTTTTATTTGCTTTTTCACAACAAAATGCCATCTTTTACATGCATATTTTTTTTTTTAAGAAATCAAATGAACTAAGACATTTTTTACAATTTTATTGACTGGTTACAACTTTTCTGGTCATTGTTCGTGGCAAAGAATTATTAGCATGTCAAAACATCGAAAAAAAAAATATTCCGACAAATATCCAAGGGAAGATTTACTTGATATGAGAAACATACGTCGGTATAAATGCAGCATACACGACGTGCATGTGCACATAAGGCGATAACTATATAGAACATAAATATATATGTATGTACGCGGTTACGTACGCTACCACTTTGTGATCGTGCGAGGGGCTTCCGGTACCATGATTCTATGTATGTATGCATCTGTTTATCTATTTATGTAGATGGATTTCTTGACTGCGTAATATACTAGTGGTTTACCAAAATGGTGAATATCGTACACTACGAAATGAGGCTATTATATTTTGTCAACAGATCATTGTTATTATTATTTTCATAAAGTTTACGAAAGGATAATTAGATGCTACGATTGTTGTGATAATTATTATTTCGTAATGTTAATATTAGTGTTTGATCAATAACAACGTATCGATTGTTAAACTCGATGAAATTTAAATACTACAACATCGATAAGTCGATTGATTTGATTCTTTTTTAAATTTTATATCAAAGAAAGTTGATTGATGTGGAAAATTCGTAAAAAATGTTTAGGTGTGAAGGTCGTTAGAAAAAATCAAAGGACTTGTTGGTCCCTCACGCACTGAGAAAAGAAATTTGTTGATTCAACAAAATTTTCGTTGAATCAACAAATTGTGGCGAACAAAACGAAATTCGTTAACTCAACAAAAATTTGGTTAATTCAACCACTTAATTTGCTGGCTCAGACAAATATTGCTCATTAGGACGAAAATATTGTTGAATCAACAAAATGTTCTGTTCAACTAATAAATTTCATTTTGTTCGCCACAATTTGTTGATACAACAAAAAATTTATTGAAACAACAAATTTCTTTTCTCAGTGCAGCGAGAGGTTCGATATTTAGTGACCAGTAATAGACAGACATTTTACCTGAAAAGCGATTGCTTCACGTTCAATATCCGACATGTTTTTGAATATATTGCTGATAATTCCAAGGAACTTGTCACGTGACAGCAATACCGGTTGATCCTTCTCGAAGTAGTCAATAAAATCGTACAGAATGAAGTAAGTGCCTGGAACAAGAATAAACAAAGAAACGATAAGTTTTTATTATAATGTTCTCATTTATTTTGTTGTTTTTTTGAAGACTTTAATTAAAGAGTGTACAGGATGCAAGCTTTCAATTTGCAGCATGAGACTTTCATGAAGTTTTTTTATTCGTTTTATGGCGATGCATTTATTTTCATTTAAAAATAATTGTTCTCGAGGGCTCCGGTTGACGAATTAAATATGATTATTTTTTCTTCGGGCTTTTATTAAAATTTGATAGCAGCTCAAGGACTTTATATCAGGATCGTAGCTCTCCTCATTTTTTATTTACGTCCTGGAGCACTTTCTTCCTCGGCTTATATATATTTATTCTCATACTTTCTTCGCTGGTGGCTTGAAAATCCATCCACAATTTTTACCTCAACTTCGTTCTTTTCCTTCCATTTTTTATTTTGATTTTTCCGACGAGCATCGAATGCCCGTCGTTTGTGTGAATTTCAGGGAGCTGCTGAACGTCGTATAAGATGCAAAAGTGCACAGCCCAAGAGAAAGGCTTCAAGAGAAGAAAAAGTATAAATAGTAGAAGAATAGAGAATAAAGAATGGAGGAGGAAGAATGGAGCTTCGAGAATCGCTCGGAAACATGGAAAAACGAGATACGCTGAGGCAGTAATAGAGCAGGAAGAAGAAAACGAAGAAAAAGAGAAGGATGAAGAAAAGGAGTGCACCCTCCTTTGTAGGAAAAGGATTTCGTATCTTGCTGCTTGGAAACCCTTGTTACGAGGGATGAAACGAAAAGGTGACATTTTTCTTGAAACATATAGAATATCTCTAAAGTATATATATATATATATATATATATATATATATATATATATATATATATATATATATGTCTACTCCATCGATCTATCTCACCCGGAAATTCGTGTATATACAAGCAGACAATATCTGTATTTCGCATCTATTACGTACACTCGAAAACTTGCATTTTTTTGCCTTGAAAAATGTCAGTCCCAATATCATTCAAAAAATTCTCAGTTTACTACCGCGCAAAGACACGTTTCGTTGTGTGTATAGGCAAATGTATGAATTATAAATGAAGCATCGTTGTTGATATACAAAAATTTATGGGAATATATATTTTGAGTACGTAACTTGTGTATATGATTAATATTTATATATTTTACATGCGTGTATATTGAGTAAATATTGTTTTTACATAATATAAAAAAAATACATTTTTTTTCTTCATCGGAGTAAAGTACGAATGACGTTGTCGATGTATTTAGTAATTGGCCAATAAAATAAGGATTGTAACGATGATTATTTAGTTATTTAAACAGACACGCAAACTCGTAAATGTTTATGAGAACGTTTAGAATTGAGTTTCGAGTGTGTGAATTTGAAAGACTAATTTGTGACTTTCAACACGAGCGACTAAACTGCAAAGCTAAAGTTACATTCGAGTGTGTTTTCGTACAAAGAGAGGCTGAGACAGGGGGAGACATAGATTGAAGGTTTTGTGGACAGGAGGTAGCCAGATCAAAAGGTGAGGGGCTTAAATCAACAAGAACTATGAAGAGGAGTTGGATCATTTGACTGTGTTCGTTTGTGTCGATTGATCGGATCGGACAATCAAAATCAATCGACAAACAACGGGAGATGGCCAAGTGAAGCGCCCGTTTCACTGTCGCCAATGTTACATATAATCGCGGGCTTCTCGTGTACTATTTATATGTATATACGTATTTATCAAATCGAAACTCTGGATGGGCTTGGCGACGTTACGTCGCCAACTCCACCCCCAAAACTAACCCCACGTTCGATCGAACACCACCGACCGTCAATTAGTCGTAACCACGTTATTGTAGCGGTTTCTCCACTCTTCCTCCCACACTCCTCGAGGCGTACAGATCTTTGGCATGTAGAGTCTCGTTTAACAGCTCAACAGGAGAAACCAGTTTAGGAGGCCGAAATTTTAGTGTGTTTCGTGAATTTTTTTTAACAGGCAAGGAATAATCGGAATTTGTTTAAACTTGGAGGATATTTTATTCATGTTTTGAAGTACACTTTGTAATTTTTTCATGTCATTTCCGCCGGAAATAGTGGAGTTGGAAGCTGCTGTCCATGGACGACTTTTTTTCAACTGGTGGGCATTCTAGCTCAAAAAGTTATTGACCAATCGTTTTGAAAATTTGTGTGGATATTCTTTATTCAATTACAATCTATATGAACCTAACTCTGGGATGACATTATTATTAAAAATATTTTTTTTAATGCAAAAAAGGTGAAAAAACATGGTATAAAAACATGACATTGCGTTCAAACACCTCAAAAACATGCAATTTTCAACTTTTTTGATCACAATAAGGTTCATATTCTTAGGAAATATGTTGTTAACGAAAAAAGAAAATTGTAATGATTACAGATAAAAATTGTGAGTTCAGGAATGCCCACCAGCATAAAACTCGAATGGCGATCGTCCATGGACAGCAGCTTCTAACTCCATTATTTCTTGCGGAAATGACTTGAAAAAATTACAAAGTGTACTTCAAAATATGAATAAAATATCCCCCAAGTTTAAACAAATTCTGATTATTCGTTCCCTGTTAAAAAAATTCACGAAAAACACCAAAATTTCGGCCTCCTAAACTGGTTTCTCCCGTTAACCGTACTTCAAAGTTAAATCTTTTCTATTTTAATACTGGAAACTATTACTATTCTTTTTCATTAACGTCTGTACCATTTTTGTTTTTTTCTATTTTTATAGATCATAATCACATAAAAAATGTCGTAAAACATGTTTTCCCAAATGTTGGTACTGAATTTTGGGAACCTTCATAAAAGACTTTCACGAAATCATGAAGTTTTTCAAATTTATGAAATACCAACGATTCGGTGTTTATTTCACAACATATGTGACGTTCCATTAATATTTTATCGTTCAGGATGATGACGTTATTCCCCAATGCTTAAAATAGTAGAGGCAAAGTTACCTGAAAATCGCCAGAGATGAGAGGGAACTTCGCTGCAAATTTTATCACGATAAAATTACGAGGGCAGCCACCACGACCGTTTCAGATTAACGGGATGTTACAGACAGATAAAAAATGTAAAAGAATTTACAAAATATAATAACTTCGAACCTCATAAAAAGTTGTTAAAAAAATATCCACTGGCAAGAGGCATTTCGATTTTATAAATAACAATTTAATGGTGGATAAATGTAGAATATGTGACAGAAGAATATTGAAGATTGCTGAAATAAAAGTTAAATAATTAAAAATATAAATCGCTACGAATGGTTTAAAAATGGAGTCTTTCGTATGCAAAATTGATAAATGCCAGTTCACACCTTTTTTGTATCACTCAACGTCGTCACTCGTCGAGTGTTCTAACGGAGTGAAAAAAAAAGCGAGTAAAACCGAGGATAGAAGTGTACTCGAAGTGCTGACTAATAGAATACGAGAGGAAAAGAGAGACAAAAATAATAGGAGAGAGGGTGAAGGTTAAAAAAAAATATATAACGATTACAGACGTCGATTCGAGTCAGCGAGTCTGGAACCATCCCTTGAAATTCCATCCTTCATTCCAGCCATCCCACCATTTCTATTCAACCCCGTTCAGCCCCCAAATTATTATATTACCGTTAATTGTTTATTATCGTAATTTGCGACTGTGGCCCAATGTTTATAAGCTATTCATAAGTGGCAACCGCTCGAGAAACTCGATAACACACCACGCCCCGCAACCAGCCATCGCGTTTTTTTTTTTTTTTTTTTTTACTTGTTTTCTCTTCTTTTGCTTCTTACGCTTCGTAGTTAATGAGTCTGTAATTTATTAGCACCACTTATCGGTGTATTTGGGTCTCCTTATCGCGTTAAAATTGCGAATTAATACTTGGACCAAATGCCAGCATTGTCACGAGTATTTTGTACACTGAGACCCCGATTTAAGGAACAGCAGCGGGACCGGCTCCGAATCGCACTTGCAACAAATCAGGATTGCGCACGATTCGTCTTTCCGTCTTTGCGCACCTGACGCAAGGCCGGATTGGACCGGGTGCTTCCCCCACCGAGCGCATACCGATCGATATTCGGCGCATTGGGGGAAAAATTTCATCAATCGGGGTTCCTTAAATCGGGGTCGCAGTGTACATGTGACGTTGGCTCAACGATGATGGTGGAAGATGGAAAATGGTGGGTAAAAACCGAGCGTATACCGATCGATATTCGACGCATTGTGGGAAAAATTGCATCAATCGGGGTTCCTTAAATCGGGGTCGCAGTGTACATGTGACGTTGGCTCAACGATTATGGTGGAAGATGGAAAATGGTGGGTAAAAATCGAACGCTCAACACGCAATCAACCCACGTTGATGATCAATGATTAATTATTTCTCATATCTGCTACTTATTTTCATTGAATACATGGTTGGAAAAATGTTCATAATAAATGGTACTTAATATACACATAGAGTGCTAATTTTGTAATAAAAAATATAAAAAAATTATTCAAATTATGAGAGAGTGAATTTTTTATCGTTAGTCAGAAGAAATATTTGAAAATCTCTCTCTTCACTTCTGTCTATCGATTTCCCTAGTCAAAGCAACCGTGAACGGCTAAAACCTCATCATTCTCAAGATCAAGAGACCCAATAGTAAAAAGAAGGAAAAAAAGGTGAGATGAGCTATGCGACATGAGAGAATGATTTTTTTTCTTCGAATGAATCGTGCAAGGGGAATTGAAATAAAATGTCTTTAGAGCTAGAATGCTTTGAAGCTCTTTTGAGAACGTGTACAGTTCCATCGGTGTACTTTGGCGCATCAGAGCACTGAGAGGGACTGCAAAGAAGAAGAAACTTTTAGTAATTTCTCTATGTGATCTCGTTTCATCGCAGAAACAGGCTTATCGACTTTGACTCAATCTCGTCGGAATCACGTAGTCCTCTTATACTTCACTAACTTTTTTCTTAAATCACAGCTATTTATATTATTTATTTGAGTTTGAGTTAAAGAATTTTTCGTCCATTTTCCAGTACCCAACAGTTGTCCTCTTTCTCCGAGATCATTTTTAAGCTCGTGAATAATTTAATAATGCAATAATTTTTGTTTAAAAATTTTTGTTTAATTTAATAATGCAATAAATTGTTTAAAAAATGAAAATTCGACTGTTCTTCATTGTGAACTGGAGGGAATTTATTGAGGAAGAATTGACGATTGACTCGCACTTGAAATTAAACAAGCAACTTGGGAGATCTAGGGAAAGCTTGGCAAAAGCAATTATTGCTGAACAGATGGAGCAAGAGTTGGGATGCAGATTCAGACTTTCATTTCACTTCGTTTAATTCTTCTTCTATACGAATATTAATTTCAAAGTTTGCAACTCATTGTCGGTATCGTTGCGGATGGTTTATCGACAATCAGAGAGAATAAGAGGGGAAGAAAGAGAAGAGAGAAACTTATTCACCTTGTAAAGATAAACGTCATAACGAGAAATTCCATTTTATATAATATGTGAACCATAAGAGGATCAAAAAATAATCTCCCTATTGATAAAGCACACAATAGAATATTTAACCGCGATGAAATGTTTTTTTTTAACACAGATGAATGTTCGTTTGTTATACAAAAGTACAAAATCATATTATAATACTTTGAATGGAGATACAACACAAAAGTCATTAACTCATGAAATCCTATCGGGTTTCGTAAGCGTCAAAAAGTTAATAAGCCTGACTGGGTCACACTTTCCTAAATAACAATAAAAGCGGATTAAAGATTAAATACAACGGTTATAAAACACAAAATAATGTTGAGTGTCACAGATAGGCCTGAGTCGAGCTCAATCTTTATCTACTTTGTCTAGATAACGTTATATCCAGAGACGCGGCGAAATCTCGACGCCAAGGATTCAAAAGAGAAATTAACAGGAGAAACCAGTTTAGGAGGCCGAAATTTTGGTGTTTTTCGTGATTTTTTTTTAACAGGGAAGGAATAATCAGATTTTGTTTAAACTTGGAGGATATTTTACTCATGTTTTGAAGTACACTTTGTAATTTTTTCAAGTCATTTCCGCCGGAAATAGTGGAGTTAGAAGCTGCTGTCGATGGACGACTTTTTTTCAACTGGTCGGCATTCTAGCTCAAAAAGTTACTGGCCAATCGTTCTGAAAATTTGTGCGAATATTCTTTATTCAATTACAATCTATATGAATCTAACTCTGGGATGATATTATTATTAAAAATATTTTTTTTAATGCAAAAAAGGTGAAAAAGCATGGTATAAAAACATGACATTGTGTTCAAACACCTCAAAAACATGCAATTTTCAACTTTTTTGATCACAATTAGGTTCATATTCTTAGGAAATATGTTGTTAACGAAAAAAAGAATTGTAATGATTACAGATAAAAATTGTGACTTCAGGAATGCCCACCAGCAAAAAACTCGGATGGCGATCGTCCATGGCTTCTAACTCCACTATTTCCGGCGGAAATGACTTGAAAAAATTACAAAGTATACTTCAAAACATGAGTAAAATATTGTCCAAGTTTAAACAAATTCTGATTTTTCCTTCTCTGTTAAAAAAATTCACGAAAAACATCAAAATTTCAGCCTCCTAAACTGGTTTCTCCCGTTAAAACTCACAAGTCAAGATTTGCGACGTTTTCCATATACACAAGAATGGGCTCTGTCGTTACTTTTGATCTTCAACTCGACGCCACGTGAAAACGCGTAGACTCATCAAAGGTCTAATATAATTATATCAATTAAACGTGGTTTTCCCTTTTCAATGGTATGGTTATATTTTTTAACAACACATCCGAAAGTTCATATTTACGCCTATATTTTTGATCCTCTATGCAAAATCTAAGAATCAATCTTAGAATCTTAGCATCAATCCTTAATTATTTAGTCAATTATACATTAATTATTGATTGACAATCCTCAATTATTCAATCAATTATACATTAATTTTATTGATTGACAATCCTCAATTATTCAATCAATTATACATTAATTATCGATTGACAATCCTCAATTATTCAATCAATTATACATGAATTATTGACTGAATAATTATTTATAGAAATTTGCGTCATGTAAACGATAAACTCAGAAAAAAATAATTATAATACAGTTATAATTACAATAATTATTGGAAAAAAATTAATTGAAAGTTTCCACGCTATTTCCTACATTCAATAGATCTTTCCGAATTACATAATCGCTACTTGGTGATCATGATTCGCTACTTTGTGGTAATTGAGTGAGTAATTTCTCGTTTCCCACGTTTTATCCCATTCTCATCGATAAAATTATTGTGCACGAAACGTCACGTAAAGTTGTCATAAACTTTTGTATTATCAGATTTAGCAATCCAATAATACTCGCAGCAACAGTGTAATCGGATGTTGCATTTCCTCTTTCGTTCCATGATATTCACGCAATTTCTTGTTAATTCGAATTATAGGGAGCGAACGAAAAAAAATGGTATAAAAAGCGTGATCCAAATTGGAATCGTTGAGTTATTGATTGAACGTCACAGGCATCATGTTCGTCTCTACCATTTTGGGTGTTTTACTTTCTATCGTTGCGTTAAGTACGCTGGTCGCTGGTGATGTAAGAATTTTTTTCGGGTCTGCCGTTAATAAGTCAACTGTCAATTTTTATTTATAAACGTTTATTACGATAACCAGTGAAATGTCATAAAGAAATTTGAAAAATTTATAAACGAACATGTATCGTAAAAAAATGATTGATACATTTTTCTACAGCGAACCACTTCATTCAAATTATAAATAAATAATCCTCGAAGGATTTAAGATTAATTAGAATTTGTTGATTCCTTAGCCGGCATCAATTATCACCATCAACAGTGTCAAAGTCACGAACAATGCTAATGACTACTTCAACCCGTGGTCGGTTGAGATTGGAAGGGGTCAAAAAAACTCTCTGTTGGATGCACAAATGCCCACGAAAAAGGATCTTCCGGACAATATGCAAGTACGATCGTTAACCACTTTTTTTCAAACTTTAATTTATTTATTTAGTTTTAAGTACGAGTCGTTGCTTCGTAGCACGCAGAGGAAATCCAATTCTACGATCTCACTGTCATAAACCGCTCCGATACCTTGACGTATTTTTGTTTTTTATTTACACAAATTGAATGACGAGTTGGATTCATTAATAACACTTGTATCTATATATTTTTAAAGATTTTTGTAAATAAATTTCAGAGCCAAGTTCTTCACTCGATAATTGAGGGAGACGAGTTTTTTTTTAAATTGCATTTTTTCAGTTCAAATTCTTTCTACAAATGGAAGGTCAAGATCCTATCGAACAAGTCTCGACTTTTTGCGAGGCTTTGAGTGACGAAACGATTGGAAAGAGTTTCATCGATGCTGGCACCCCAGACACATTCCCAAAAGAGTGTCCCTTCACTGCGGTGAGTTTTCAATAATAAAAAAATGGTGTACGAAACGTAAAACCGTTTATCACAGTTAATACTTTTTTTTCCAAGTGCTCAGTTTTAATTAATAATAAAAAATAATAAATTTGATATACGTGTAAATCAATATATGAGATTGTGGTATCATTTTAATAATCGAGTCACTGCCGTGTCTCTTGATTAAGGGGGCGCATACACTTTAAATAGTTAAAAAAGAGGATGAACGTTGTTTGTGATTATAAAAACTAACCTTTCGTGAAATATTCGTAATTTTTTTTTTTATATTTTAAAAACTAATCAGCCAATCGCTAAAATATTCAGATTGCCATTCCGTACGCAATTATCTATCTTGTATCAAATACGATCATTTTTAGGACTCTTAGATTTTTGTTCTTGAGTGAAAATCCATTTTTTACTGACTATTTTTTGAACTTTTAAATGAAAAAGATAGTCCAATCAATTAATAAATCAATTCATTTATTCAAAATTTGATTACGCTACATTTGCGTTTTTTTCCATGGACTCCAAAGGGTGACTGGGGTATTGCAAAATGGGATCCTCCATCGGATTCGGTACCACCAGGAGTGAATGGCCCATTCTCTGGTTATGTAATGATATTCGAAGAAGGCAAGGACCCCATCGTTAAAGTCGATTACGAGGGTGAAATATCATAATAAATAATGATGGGACGCTAAAAATATTTCAAGAATAGACAGTCAAAGACCGACTAATTGTGAATAAATTAATTATGACGATCTGGTGCATGTAAATATGTTTAACAAGAGATGTAAATCTTTTTGGATACTAATAAATTGGGTTTTCTTTAAACACTATTTCCACAGCATCAAATTATTTCATATTAATTATGACGATCTGGTTGCATGTAAATATGTTTAACAAGATATGTAAATCTTTTTGGATACTAATAAATTGGGTTTTCTTTAAACACTATTTCCACAGCATCAAATTATTTCACATTAAATATATCAACGTTCAAGTGAGTTTTTACTCATTACACTGGAGCAAAATTTAAAAAAATTCAAAAAAAAAAACTAGAGCAAAAAAATGAAATCATTTTTAATATTATTAATTTAAATTTAATTATATATATATATTAATATAATTTATAGTAAAATTATTTTTAATATAAAATAATTTCATTATAAATCAAATTAATTTTTTCAATATATTATTCTTAATTATTAATAATATAAGGCAGACGAAATAAGAAAAACATTTTTTTATGGATTAAGGAAGTTCACGCGAATCTAATGATAATTCGAAAATTTCAACTTTGAGGGTTGAAATTTGGAAATATTATAGAAAAATATACCGTACATCTATCACCGGAATTATTTTGGGATCCACCGTCTAGTTGTCAAGAAAACAATTTATGTAAATCAAGTAAGAGCTTGTGTATAAGGATTCAAAAAATATGATTTTCATAAATTGTTTTCTTGAAAACTAGACGGTGGATACAGAAATAATTCCGGTGATATATGTACGGTATATTTTTCTATAATATTTCCAAATTTCAACCCTCAAAGTTGAAATTTTTGATTATCATTAGATTCGCGTGAACTTCCTTAAGAAAAATTAATGTTTTTCATGCGGTTAACGAAATATTACAACACGTAAGGATTTATAAATTTTCGAATGAAATTCTGAAAGCGAAATTTGCCCAAATAATGAAAAATTCTCACAATCATTTGTAAAAATAAATATAAAAATATTTTCTTCTTTAAGAAAATTCAACGAAATTTTGTTCGAACTATTCATATTTAGTAAATATGGCGAATTTTTTTTAGAGCTCTTCCAATTATCTTCAAACTCTTCCGGTGCTTGAAACTTCTTTTTTATTCCTCTTTTTGCGTTTTCTTTTCTTTTTTTGATAACCTACTCGAGCCGGATTAAGTCACGGTTTTCTTTTATCGAAGTCTCTCGAGAAAGTAGAGACGACCACTGCGAGCTTAATCCCCGTCTTGACCTCATTCAAGGCAGACGAAAGACTGGAAACGATTTTGTTTTTCATATTCTTTTAATTAGTATATTTATGCGTCAAACAAAATTCAAGTATCGATGACTTTTGCATCCAACGTTGTGATTTTTTAATCATACTTTTGAGTAAGCTCATTTTTATTACTTAACAGGAATAATGTTTGATTTTTCAGTTTCCTACATTTTACGCTTATAATCAGCAATTCCAGTGTCACAACATTAGACTTTTTTCCCAGATAAACTCGAACTCAATGCTCTCTCGCTTTCACCATACTGTAAATTTCTTGCTCGTTAAAACTGAATCGCCGAGTTTGTATCGCCTAAGCGAATATCTATAGCCGCGTCATTATTTTCAGCACGCGGTTGAATTCTCGCTTGGAAAATATTAGTAATTAAATATGCAACGATTTCAATTGAAAATAATCCATAGTGAAAGTGTTTCGGTGCTCAAGAATATTGTTCATATATTTTAACAAATCTTCTCTCATCACTGTATTCCAAAATTGATGCGTTGATTGTTTTTTTTGTTTCATTTTTCATTTTTTTAAATTAGTATTTACCGGTTGTATGATGAAGATTGTAAACTTCACGAAAATAAAAACTAAATCGATAATTCGATACGAAACGGTCGAGCTCTGCCTTCAGCGTGCTTTAGTTATTTAATGGCCAAACAGAGAAGGAAAAAACAGAAGAAAATTGGTGGAAACTCTCGACATATGTCCCTGACTAGCGGACACTTTAAACCTTTGCCCTTTCACCAAGATTCACTCACACGAAGAATTTTCACCCCCTTCTCTCTCTCTCTCTCTCTCTCTCTCTCTCTCTCTTACTCTTCTTCTAGTTCCAATGGGCATTACATTGATTATCGGCCAGACGGTCTTGTGTAATAGTCGTGAACGAATGTAAACGTTTTCCAGCTCGTCACAGCTGCCATTCGTCGCACACTCTATGCACTGTCTATAAAGCCGACTGACTACAGACCGTATGAACGATGATATTATAACAACGAAAACTCCATCAGCACTGTCTACGTGTTATTACAATCGATTTTCGTTGATGCATTTTTTCCTGACATCTCGTACGTTCGATAACTGTATTTACTTTTCATATCAATTTTTTATTATACATTCATTTCGCTAGATTTATTGACCTAATATTTTTCCTTCAAATATGAATGTGCACAAAACTTTAATTGTGTAATAGAATCCCAAAAAAAAAAAAATACCGTTTATCATTGACCGATTACGATTTCCATGGAAATGAAAAAGATTGAAATACCGCCCGGAATCCACCATTCATAGAAGGTAAATTTATTGATTTTTTTTATTATTCAAAGTCATATTCGATCTTAAGTGCCTAAAACGTATTTCGCCTCCGAAAGATGCAAACTTCAACATCATCCAAATAAAATGTTTGACGTAACCAAAAAATGTTGTTTAAAAGTAAAATTATAGACATCACATAAACACTGAAAAGCCAATTTTGTTGAAGCAGTTAAATATTTTGTTGGATACGTTCAACAAAACTATTTCGTCTAGTCAAAAAAATGTTTTATTGTTTCAACGAAGTTTCGTTTCAGTTGAACGAAGTTTTGTTGAAAGATTGAAAATTTGGTTGCTTGGACGAAATAATTTTGTTGAATACATCCGACAAAATATTTGAGTATTTGAACAAAATTGGGTTTTCAGTGAATATATATATTCATCGCAGTCTCCAACGTTCACAAATCTAGTACAACGTAGTGGTCAGAGTAAAATGAGATAAAGGGAGAATAAGGGTTGGTTTGCTGAGTCTAAAGACCCGACACTCAATATAACGTGAGAACGGCTCGTTACGTACGATCTTTGAGCGTCGTTCTCACGTTTCAACCGAAGAACAACAGATTGCAACTAGATGCGAAACACTTATTTTACGATCTCGTGATAACCTCCATTAAATCACATCTTAAAGCACCCCGATAATCTAAATCAAAACTTGTCTCGATATTTATTCTCATAAAGCACTAAAATGCCATGTTTTATATTCTTTGTGATATTATAAATTTTTATTTAAAGGAAAAATATATTACGAACCCACTTTCAAATGTTATTATTATTATTATTATTGTTATTTCATCATTTATCAATTCATTTTTTATGACTTTTGTGCAGTCGCGTTCGAAGAGGTTATTTTTTTATCAACATTACGCAGCGTTTCATTTAACATCGTTAAATAACCGAACGACCACAACCTGTAGCTAGAAGAACTTGCAAAGTTTTTTAATCTTCGCTGCATGAAAGAGAAGAACTCGTTACTTAGCCATTGTGGTGTTTACGCGTAGTTTCGGTTCTTAGGTCATATAAAAACAAAACAAATATTAATAAAATTAAGTTAAATAATAAAGTTTAATAAAAAATGAAAAATCTTGTTGTTTACGACTTTTTCGAATCGATTGTTCACGCTGGAATGCACGAAAAGAAAATCAAAAAAACAAATTAAATTCAGGCCTTGAAAATGTCTTGAAATTTGATCGAAAAAAGTAGATATCATTTTATTTTTTGAAAACGATGATTAATTTTTCATGATAATTCGTTTTGAATTGTTTTGTTTGTTTGGTCCAGAGCTCGAAAATTGTAGGTATATTGCGGAATTTTTTTTTATCATAAAAATAAAGAAAAACGATACTTCAACTTTTCGGGCTTATTATAACATCAATTGTGAATATAAAAAAATTTATTTTTAAATTAAAAAAAAAAATTTATTATAGTAGAAATGCCGCTGAAGTTGACCCTCTCGAAAAATTGGACCTGGAGGATGTTAGTCATTTTGGATCTATTATATTTGTCTGAAAAATAAAAACCAGAAAAATTGTCAATCAGTATGAGTGCAGTTATGGATGGGACTAAAAAAAAAAAAATAAATTGAAAATTGACAAAATGGCGCGCTTTTGAAAGTGAAGTTCTAAAAATCGGAGTTTTTTTTACCAGTTATTTAATTAATAAAATAGGAAATTATTGGAATAAAAATATGATTCTAGTCCCGTCGATAGCCATTCATGTTGTGAATAACATATCCAAATTTCAGGTGATTCGGTTGAACAGTTTTTTTTTTCTATAACATCATGCCAAAAAAAGTAGTTTTGAGATAAATGAGTTTAAAGCTCCGAACAATACATCTATTGACGGAGCGAGCAGACCGCTCTCTACCTGCTAAACCGGCTGTAGAAGCAAGAATATTGTGAATATCCTTACGAAAATTTCACAGTATATTCTCGAAATACTATACTATCGAAATGTATTTAAAAAAAAAATCGATTTTTTGAAAATTCTAGACCACCGGGTTGCCTTAAAATTGGAAATGTCCTTGCGATACGATGAGTTAATATATGCTTGCCACGTCTCGCAAAAATTTCAACACCGCGCATTGTTAATCGGAAACGGCAATCTAGAAATGTATGGAATATCAAGCTAAATGGAATCCCAAGATCCCAAATCTAGTTTGTGTCTGTTCGTAATAATGGCATCTATTATTTCATAGAGATTAATCACGTGACAGAGTGACTCGATAAATTTGTGTATGTATGTTTATATATCTGGCTGTGTGCCTGTGTGTGTGTATGTGTTTGTATGCCGGAGGTAGAGGAAGGAAAGTGACTTGCTGAAGGTAGAAATGAATTTTACCCGTGGATAGAGTGCGATGTATTTCGAGGCCCAATTAAGGCTGCCAGAGTCCAATTAGGCGGCTCGTGCATGCCTGGTACGCGCGATCGTGATGAGATCATACCTTGAATATCGAACTATGTAACCCTCCTCTTTGCATCCTCCCTTTTATGCCATCCCATTCTTAAGGTAGCTCTATTCAAAATCGCAAATAAAAATCTCTCTCAATCTGTATACCTGAAGGTTATGAATGAAACTTTTGCGGTGACTGTTTCTACCTACAATAAATGGATTTCCATTGATGCATACGATGAATTAATTGTTATACAGAAATTAATAATTATTAATATTTCATTCGGTTGGTACTAAATGAACAAGAAAAATTCTGTGAAATCAATCATGGCATGGAAATCCTCCGGTATATAAATCATCTGCGAGCCTAGCTAGTTACTTAAACAATAAACAAAAAGCGTAAAAAAAAGAGATTTATGAACTAATGTTAACAGGTTTAATATTCTCGAAAAAAATTGTTAATAAAAGGATGCACGTAATTTAACGGTTATAGTGTACTTTGGATATAAAGGTTTTACGATCTAAAGGATCGTATGAAAAGGGTCGACGAGATATAAACGTCAAAAGGTCGAGGAGACTCTCGTTCGCCTCGCAGAAACATCTTTGGCAAAAGCCTCGAACGTATAAGAACTTTAAAAAAGAGGAGAAGAAGGAAGGAAAAGTAGAAAAACGAGGGTCTGTTACGTTGTTGAATAGCAGTTACATTTTTCCAACAGAAATTCAATTTGCCAACGTTGCGGGATGGAAATGCTACATTTCAATATAGAATTTTGTCTCGGGAGGCGTTGCACGACATTCGTTTATCCTTCAAATTACTGTAGACCCATATCTGCAAATCTGCCAGATGAAATTCTACTTCAACTTGTCTAAGTATTTTATTCATGAAACAATTCAGCAAACAAAAAATGTATCGATAAAAGAACAAAACAATATTCTCACAGATTTATCGCTCGGATTTATATTCTTTTAAAGACTCTCTGAAGTGAGAACTATACATTTTAAATAGCACTTTTTGGTCACCTTTCATCATCATTAGATTTTTACAGTTTTCATTTTCATAGATTTTTTTCAAAAATTTTTTATTCATATATTTTATAAATATAAATATCACTGTTAAATATACGTCATAATCGTATTATATTTGTGGATTAGCAAGAAACGTTATTTCGTGCTCTATGTAAGGTTTTTCCTGATAGGAGCGTTCAAATTTTCATCTGGAATTATTTATGAATTTTCGATTGTTCTTTTCTGTTCTCCTTACGCTATTATATTTCGCTCTACTGAATAATTCATAAAAGTTCCATATTTACATACTTTCAGGGTTATAGTTACCATTTTTTTAAAAAGAAAAATGATGTTCCTTTAAAATTCGTAAATATGCACAAATTTCAGTTCCATCACGGTATCGGATTATCTCATAATGTTGAAATGTTGAGCTCGTTTGGCCGTGAACTCTCGAAAAAAAATGACGAGATGCTCAATGAAATTGAGAAGAATTTCGTAATAGGAGGATTTCCGGGTTCACTTGTGGTTGCTGCAGATCCAAGAGAATAGAGTAAAAATAGAAATATAGTAAAAGCACTTGGAAACTTTTGGAGAAACATCTGGAGTAGTCCGGAAATAGAAGTGAATAGAACTCGGAGTGCATAGACTCGAGTGTACAAAATAACGGAACAGGAATGAATGAAAAAGGGACGAAAAACGATAATAATGAATAGACGAAGTATAATGAGATAAAAAATAATTTTAAAAAATCTGAACGTCTAAAAAAAAACAAATTTTCAACAAAATAAATGTATTTATTGAAGTTTTCTCAAGTTGTTTGTTTTTTTTTCTCGTAACTGTATACAAATTTCCTTTCTTGCAAGAGTGCAGGATAAAAAATAGCTCGTGAAATGAAAAATTGTAGCAGATTGAATAAAACGAATGTCCCCAGGAAATAGTAATGAATTGTATCAACGCTGAAGGACGGAAGAAAATATAGGAACAGAAGAAACGACGATCGACCGGTGTGGTCATCCTTTAGTTAGGTTAGGAGAACACACGGAAGAAGATAAAGTCAGGGTTTGGTTAGACATTAAGGCTTAAGACTTGAGTGGCTCTGGTAAGACGCGCTATACTTTGAGAGTGAGAGAAGGAAATGATAAAATTGCAGCAATGGAAGAGAACTAAGGAAGATTGGAGAGTTAAGACCGAAATGAAGCAGGGGAAGAATCGTCTAAGGGTGGATTCACAATGAAATAAAATACAAAAATAGATTAATGTCAATTAAACACTAAAAGTGACAGTGCAATAATTAGTATTGATTAATTAACAAATTTCCAAGTGAGTGAACAAACTTAATGTAAACAGGGACAAAAAATTAGTGAGTAAATAAAATTAGCTCGATATTGAATTAATTTTGTGGTAAATCAAGTAATAATTTTCCCAGAACAAAGTTATTCAATGAAATAGAATACACAAATAAAAGTAATGTTAATAGTACGTTAAAAGTGACAGAAGAAATAATTAATCGATCGATGTCAAAGTGCAGAGCGAATCAATTGAATACAAACAAGAAAGAAAAGTCATTGAGTAAATAAAATAGAATCTAAATTGAATCGATGTATACTTAAACCAAAATTGATTACGAAAAGTAGCGATCTCGACACGTTTATCATTTCTTTATTCAGATTAAATATACGAATGGATTCAAAAATTAAGTACCGCAGACAGGCGTCACAGTTGTTTTGATAAGTCAGGGGTAAAAAAAAAGAATGCTTTTTATTCTTGGTGGAAGATTTACACAGGGGCAAAACGGAAAGTCATTGTGAGTCAACCTTTAAGCGTTAATACAAGAATAAAGAAAAAAGAAAAGAAAAAAGATGAAGTAACGAATGAGGGAAGAAGGATAAAAGCGTGAAAGAAGGGGTAAGATAGAGAGGGCGGAAAGCATGAGTTGACCTGCCTACAAGCGCCCCAGGCTCGCCGGCCTCTATCGATTCGACACCGGCAACTTGTTGGCTCTATACCCTAGGTGAACTAGCAAAACGAGAGAGGTCGCCCATTCGCATTCCCGCATATAACTGACTATTTCACTGGGAGCCACTGTCAACCTTGTTCCTACATCCTCCTCTCTTTAACTTTTTT
>OZ022422.1:21044311-21067053 GCA_963989365.1 Rhimphoctona megacephalus | reverse complement strand
AATGGACTCGGAAAAACGAGAAACCATTCACGTCCGATAAAAATGAAAAAAAATCTTGGTGTTTTTCGTTTCACACGCGAGAAAAATAGCGAAAATAGTAGATCGACGTAGAATTAAAATCGAGAGAGGATAAGCGTATTATAACTGTGTAATTTAGATCTTCATCGACAGTGAAAAAAAAAATTATTTTATGAATTAATCCGTTAACTTAAATCTTTGTTTCATAGAATCAAATTCCAATTTCGAAAATGGGCCAAAAGTTATAAAAAGTAAAAAAACGGATTGCTTAATCAGCATTTTGTAGCAGATTCTAATGCGAATAGAATGAGCACCCGGTGGAGTCTAAACTGTAAATAGAAAAATTATTACAGTCCTTTTTTTGACGCGCCTAAAATATCGAAAAACTTTCGATTTTCAATGTTTTTGTTACGCCACACATTTTGACGTGTTTTTATGCAAAAACGCCGAATCAATGATCATCTATTTCCCAAACTCAAATAAATTTCCCAAACTCACGATAAATTGGATAAATCCATTTTTTTAAGATACTTTTTCGATATTATGGTCATGATCGGTTGAAAAATTCTATTGTTTGAAAAACCTCTGTAAAGCTGATGAAAAATTGAGGAAATAGTTGTAACCCTGATAAATCAATTTTTAAACAAATAGCGGCATTTAAAAAATCAACCAAAAGAACATTTTTTTTCTAATGCATTTGTAACTCTCGCCGCTGCAAATATTAATTGGAGCGTACAGAAAATGCTTGTTGGAAAAAAGAATTTTTTTAAATTTAGCTCTGTTGGAAGAGAAACGCAATTTACATCTGGTTTAAACGGAGTGTAAAATTAACTTCGTGTCACGTCGGAACACAAGGCGTTTATTCGAAAAAAAAAAAAGAAATAAATTAGAAGCACGAAGGGTGATATGGATCGTGATGGAAATTTGCCCCATATCTTTGTTTTTTTCTCATTAATACGAGAGGTAACACAATCCAAATAATAAGTATTCAAAACCAATTATGTTATACTCGTCAAATTTATAAAAAGATCAAAAGGCAACGTTAGTAAATATTCAAAAATAAAGTAAATAATTAATTGTTTTTATTGAATATTAATAATTTTTTAACGAATACAAAATAGATGTGGGATTTTAGCAGAAAATGGAGGATCAATATGGCAAAATGATAAATTGTTGCTAATCGTGATTTTATTAAATGCGATTCCTGGGGGAAAAAAAACGAATGATGAATAAAAAGGTATTTTCACAAAAATTCTCGAGCGAATGCGTGTCAGTTGTTCTTCAATTTCCAAAAATAAGGGAAAGAAAACAAGAGAAGGTGAAAACTAGGTCGCTTTGGAGAATGAATGAGTTGGCATGGATCGAAAGGGGGAATTTCTCCCGTTGCGGAGGATGTGCGTGGGCGAGGATTTACTGACCATACAAAATGTCCTGTGGGTGTGGGACAGAGTGGTCGCTCGAAAATCGTTCTCCTTTGATTCGTTCGAATAAAATAAAACTAGAACTTGAGGATGATTTACGTGCAAGTGTATAAATGAATCCTGCGTCAACGTTAACCCAATTTCGTTTTTTTTCTTCTGAAAATACATTTTATCCAAGATCTGCTTAGAAATAAAAATATAAGAAATAATGAAGCAAATTATTTTGTTGAAAATATGTATTAAGTGAAATTTACTAAACGAACCAAGAAGAATTTTTTTTTTCTCACTCGAGAATCAATTAATTAAATTTATTTAATTGTGAGAGTCCAGTTTTTAATTAAACGTTTCTTGAAATGTCCTCAAAATAAAGCGACCAATACTAACATGAGACATCCTATAATGCTAAAATGTATTCCTCCTCTCTCTGCCTCTCAAGGGTTCTAAAACGCCAATATTGGTGTCTATGAGTTTGAGTGGTTAATGAGGAAATTATGGGTTTTGGTTCGCACGGCCTCATACCTGGCAATGCTTGTAGCAGACGGTAGTTTACATAAACTCGCAATTCCCAACTATTTGATATAGAACGTTCATAGTTAAATCGACGTTCACATGAACGAGAGCGACAGAGCGAAAGAGAAACTCACATTATAAGTTCGAGCTCTTATATGTTAAAGTTTGAAAATTTCAAGTCGTAATAAAAAACTGTAAACACTTGAGGCTGAACATAATGAATGAATTTTATCGATAGAATTCCCGATGGAAGGGTCTAATTAGTCGAGTCGTTCTGGGAACAATGATAAAGGCATTAAATAAATCTTCATCACACCGACAGCGATAGGTACGCGATCGGTGTGTGGCTTTGGCGATCTCCAAAGTTAACGGGAGAAACCAGTTTAGGAGGCCGAAATTTTGGTGTTTTTCGTGAATTTTTTTAACAGGGAAGGAATAATCAGAATTTGTTTAAACTTGGAGGGTATTTTATTCATGTTTTGAAGTACACTTTGTAATTTTTTCAAGTCATTTCCGCCGGAAATAGTGGAGTTAGAAGCTGCTGTCCATGGACGATCGCCATCCGAGTTTTTTGCTGGTGAGCATTCCTGAAGTCACAATTTTTATCTGTAATCATTACAATTTTTTTTTTTCGTTAACAACATATTTCCTAAGAATATGAACCTAATTGTGATCAAAAAAGTTGAAAATTGTATGTTTTTGAGGCGTTTGAATACAATGTCATATTTTTATACCATATTTTTTCACCTTTTTTGCATTAAAAAAAATATTTTTAATAATAATATCATCCCAGAGTTAGGTTCATATAGATTGTAATTGAATAAAGAATATTCACACAAATTTTCAAAACGATTGGTCAATAACTTTTTGAGCTAAAATGCTCACCGGTTGAAAAAAAAGTCGTCCATGGACAGCAGCTTCTAACTCCACTATTTCCGGTGGAAATGACTTGAAAAAATTGCAAAGTGTACTTCAAAACATGAATAAAATATCATCCAAGTTTAAATAAATTCTGATTATTCCTTCCCTGTTAAAAAAAATTCACGAAAAATACCAAAATTTCGGCCTCCTGAACTGGTTTCTCCCGTTAAGCAGCCTCGGGCGAGGCCAATACTCGGTTGGGTGACCGCTTAACCATGTACCGGCTCGCGCATCAATCGCTGAACGGGAGGTAGTTTTTCTGAGTTTCTATGATGATGCTAAACAATTGAAATTCAGTAATAATATAGCCGCCTGTATCGGCTGAGTTTTCCACAGTTTCCCTTGGCCCTTGTGCAAATCCGATACGGTAGTGCATTAGGAAAGAGTGACTGTGGGCAACGCTCTTGGGGGATTTCTCAGGAACATGGAAATTAGAAAATTGGAAATTAGTGAAGTGGGATTAAAGTGATGGGATGGGCTTGTAAAAACCCGCAAGGGTATACGCAGGAACAATTAAAAAAAACAAAAAAAAAATACATCTGCATCACAAACATCGACATTATTAATTACGTTTCAAAAACATTGTTGCATTATATTACCAACATTTTTTATCCTCGTTACTTATGGCTTTGTTCATGACTGATGAGACTAATTAAAAATATGAAAATTGAATTTTGTTGTAACTTTATCGAAATGATGCCGATGTGTGTTATAAAGTCTACAGACCAACCCTGCGAAGTTTTCTAACTACGTAAAGGTTCATTCATATACATATACAGACAAAGTAAAACTCTCGCACACTTTAAGCAATATTCCATGGGTAAATGTAAGGTCTAAAGTTCGAACAACCCTCTCGAGGTCTCGAGGTCATCAGTCGTGCTCATATGCACCACGTCGAAATGAGAAAAGAAGAGAGAGGGAGAGAGAGAGAGAGAGAGAGAGAGAGAGAGAGAGAGAGAGAGAGAGAGAGAGAAAATTCAAACGATTTATTATCGAACGTTGAAAAACATAAAAAAGTAAAGCAATAAAAGAGGTAAAACCACTTTGAGGAAAAGGTCAAAACCGTCTAATGACCCCACAGCTTACTCCCTTCAAGCTCGTTTTTTATTTACCGCAGTTATAACCTCGCTCTAATGGGATATCATCGAAATTTAATTCGTATCCGAAGGAAATAGTAATTACGAACTATTATTTCGAAAGTGCAACCCTTTACACTAATTTTAGAAATGTTAGAAAATAAACGTCATTTTTTTTCCACTGTATCAAAAAATTACACGTACAAAAATGTGATTTATAACGCAAGCTCTTTTTATCATATTCCTATCAGTGTTACACGCCTATGTCATACGGTAAAGTAGCGTGATTACAGTAACTTATCGCACACGAGTACAAAGCTCCGTAACGCTTGTATTTGTCTCGTGAGCCAACTGTCTGGTTTGCGTTTGTACGCCCATGGATTATCGCGCTTAGAGGATCGCCGAGTGAACTCGATTTCTATGGAACGTAAAATTGGAAATAGGTGCGCCCTTAAGAACTGATCATTTTTATTTATCGTTCAATCTTATTTTAAACAGTTCCTATTTTACAAATGAGAATTAAACTTGGGCTTGTTCTTTTGGCAGAAAATTCAAAATTAGGTTTTCGTTGACGATAATATTTGATAGAAATACCGTTTGTTTTTATTGGGAGAATAAAAATAAAAAATAGGTGAATCGTTGAAAAAAAATCAACACACAAAATATCTTCTACTCATTCACGTACTTTAATTCTTCACTGAGCAAAGAATTAATGAACAATCAATATCTATAATTGATTAATCAGTTCACTTTCTTCGGATCCCATTTTTAGAAAGCTTGGCTTCGTCCCAGTTCGTCAGAATAGAAATAAAATGAATGAAATTTCGTTTGAGACGAATAAACACAGAAAAATCGATAAGAACTCAAATTACCAAGAAATATTGTTTTACCATTTTGAGAGTTAATGAGTTATCGAAGCTGGGCTGTATCCAGAATTAATTTGCATCGTTACATCTCCATTTTATCGGAAGTAAATGCACCTTGCGTTCAGTAGCATTGTATTGGATATTGGGTACCGCGAACACATTATACACTATATATTTTGGTGTTGCTTCAGTTGCTTGTGGTTCTGCGGTTTGTTTTCCAACGCTATGTAAAGCTCTCTTCCTTGTCGGACATTATTTACAGCCGCTGAGCTCGTATTTCATCGATCTGTCTCGCATTCACCCACGCACCAGTCTATGAGTTCGCGTCTCCGCTGCCACCCTCTTCGCGTCTCTTTTTACCTCTCGTTTTCCAGTTCCGTCTATTTTGCCAATAATCGCAGATCCCTCAGGATTTAACTCGACCCTTTTTTTTCTTTCATTTTTCCAATTTTGTTTTTATCTCGTCCTTCACAGTATGACAACTAACTCGATACCAATCTTAGCCCATCCATTGCATTTCGTTAACGTCATTTTCGCTCATATACTTTTTAACGATAAGCTTTATTGATTTATATTTCGAGATGGTTATTTTGAGGCTTCATTGGGAATTATTTTGTTCTTTACCATGCCTGATGTCTATCTATATATATATATATGTATACACGAAAATTCAAACTCCAAATATAGTCGATTTCTCATCAATTCCAATCGACGATCAATACGCTGTTTCCTTTTTTTTTCCTTTTACCATACTTTAGTCCAATATCGGATGTATATCCTGTTATTTGTCACAAGAACGGATTTTACCGATCATTTAAAGTTTAACGGAAGTAAATCGAAATGTACGTTTGCACCCAACCGACGTTTGTGTGCCTGATTTACAGGCAGGATATAGGTGTACGTCTGTAGCCTGATGGCTTTTGGCTATGCCAGATAAATTGTTTGGATTCGTGTAGTATTTGTTTTTTTTTTCGACGTTTATCCTCATGTACAGAATGTTCAGAAAGTTTGAGTACAAAGTAGTTTGGGTTTTTATAGTATATGAAAAATTCCCTTCGGTATATTGACTAATTTAATTATATCAAAAAATGTAAGTAATTCCTGTTTCAATTGATTTGAAAAGTAATCCCATCGATTTAAATTTTATTGAAAAAAGTGGTGAATTTTGTATTACATCGATGCCCTTTACAGCAAAGTGAAAAAAGCACTTTTTTTCGATATATTTCTTAAATTTTTCGATATATTTTTTTAAAAGTTTTATATAATGTTCTGTGCTTAATTTCACGTTCCAATCGTATGATTTTGTAAACATATGGGCAGTGAACGAAAAGACTAAAGCATAAAAAAGAAAAAGATAAAAAAAGCTGAACCGAAGTTGAAGATGCGAAACTCTCGAAGCCATCGACGTCTTCCTCCTGAGATTCTTTTCACTGCCAGCATCTTTCCATTGATGCCCGTGGATCTCACAGCAAAACTTTTTTTTCAAACGAGACAGGCAGGATTACTCTGTTATACACGACGAAACTTTCCATCTCTGATTTTTCGAATTGTCACTTTTACAAAACGAGAACGAAACTCGTGCAATTTTTTACTTTTATTTATTTTTTTTTATTTTCTTTTTTTCATTCTAATAATTCGTGGTTTCTAACAATATTTTCAAACTTTGTGTAAAAATGAAAAAAAGAGTCCAAATTTGTGCAAACATAATTTCAATTGAATGAAAACTCTCGTCAATATTAATTTGGAAGCACGGCTTTAAAAAATCAGAATAACTACGCGCTTCAAAACTCAGGTACTTCTAGAAACTAATGAAACTCATTAAAAACATTTAATTATAGCGATAATAATGTTAATGATAAGTAACTTTATTCAGGGGATCGTCGTATGAAGTTTAATCACACTTCTTCAAGTTCCAACGTCTTGCGAAGGTAAATGAGAGCGTGTTGAAAATTTTTCTTTAATCAGGAAGTTCGACAGCACTTTTTTTTTCTAGATAATCAAGTAGAAAAAGTGTCGAAAGAGGATATATCGTAAGAGGAAGTTAGTAACATCGCATACGATATTTTGACCTCGTTACCTCTTGCTCTGTATATACTCTGTTCTAGGATCGTTCAGAGGGAAGTGAAGAAAGGGGAGGGAGGTGAACATGACCGCAAGAAAATTAGACGAATCCAAGGATCTTTCCGGTCTGCTTGTTCTCTCAGCCTCCTGGGGATTGTACCCGGGCAAGAATCCGCGTGTGAGTGTTAAGAAAGTTTTCTTAACCTTGTATATATATATATATATATATATATATATATATATATATATATATATACAGACGATATTCTGTGAATGCCTTGAGCGAATCCCGGACGTTTGACTCTTTACCTTTTTTTGCTTGCTTTCTTTTCTTCTTTTCCCGGCGTATTTTTCTTTTTATGTCCTCACTCGTCTAACGTTCGTATCGTTAATCCCTTTGACTCTTTTCCTTAAGCATAGCGTATACATGAAGCGAGGAAATCCACCTCGTATTTACTACTCCGATGCACCTAATAGGATCCTGAAATCTCTTTGAAAACTTCTTGTCTTTATCCACGAAACTTTTGGACACGCACACACACACACACACACACACGTTACATATACTTATAAGGTAACAACAACGAAATTTTACTAGTGCACTTGAAGCGAACAAACGACTACAAAGACAAGGCAAATTAGACCTCTCATGTTGACTTGATCTACTTCCTCAGAGGAAGTTGAATTGAGATGATCCTCGGGGGTTCACCATTGCGATTTGACTCACGAAGACAAATAAACGTACTTTATGACGACGATCGTCCTATATATCTTGTAGAGAATTTAAAGCGAATAAGGCGTAAGGATCTTGACCCAGATTTTTTTAATAATCGACGGGGACAACCTTGAAATTAAAAATAGTCTTTTTTCTTTTTTTTCATGTTCCAATAGATGCTAGGACTTTTCACCCTTTATCAGTTAACTTTGATGGTAAATGACGCCCAAGGCTAATTACGTCATGATTGAAAATAGAAAGTTCATGCCTGACAAATGTAAATAAAATATTGTCCTCGAACGAATTTCGTATGTTTCTTTATTCAATTCAGGATTTTTGATTTCCCCAAAAAAATCAACTCTGACAATTCGTAAAATTTTTAATTTATTTATATTTGTGTGATTGAATAAAAAAAAAAAAATTTCGATATCTAATATATGCATTATATTTCGAGCACAAAGGATACGAATACCCTCGACTGAAATTCAATCTTTTCGCAGCGAAGGCAACATTTTGGGAGAGTGATTTGTGTACTGGAGTTCGAAAGATGCCGTAAGTGCTTTGGATCTCAGTGAATCGTGTTGGTGAATACGATTTATCACGAGAAGAAGAGAAAATTTCCAATCGAATGAGTTTAGCGAAAGACTTGTGAGACGTAGCTCAAGAACGAAAAGAAGAGAGCAAGAGAGCGCGAGAGAGAGAGAGAGAGAGAGAGAGAGAGAGAGAGAGAGAGAGAGAGAGAGAGACATTTATTGTGGCTGAGCACAACTTCAAGGCAAATGCTGAATAAAGACAAGTGATGATTCGAGCTCGGTTTTACCAGTAATATAAAAAACAATAATAATTCGAAGAATTTTGAACCAAAATATAATCTGGATTAAAATAATAACGTTAAAAATAATAATTTCAATAATAGTAACTTGCTAATAACGTTAAATGTACAAACAAATAAAATAATCGAAAAGACAGAAAGAGAAAGATCTTCTCGAGGAAGTACGAAGAAAATCGATATAGGGTGTATGTATAAATAATGTTGTAGCAATTCTGAACCAAAAGGGATTTGCTGGAACGACCGAGAATGGAAGAGATAGAGTAGAAATGAGAGAATGAGAGACAGAGAGAAAGAGGTGGACTCAGGGGTACTTGAAATATTCGCCATTACGTCTAAGTCGTATACAAGAATAACTCCTCGGAGACTCAAGTTTCCATTGTTGCTTACGATTATCCGATAATCCGGGGCCACGTACGTTTACTATCCAGATTTAATTATTTTCACCTGAGTTCTGTTTTCACACAAGTTCTCATTTTTTATGGAAAATAAAACTAGTTTATTCAGTGATAACAACTCTGGGTCATAAGGATATAAAAAGGTCACTCGCGAGAAGGTTTCGATATTTCAAAGGAGAAAAGCCCCTCGTGCCCCATTATCGTTTAGTGCTGCATCTTCAGGCTTCCCAACCCTTGAGAAACTTCATCCAACTCACGGATACTCGAGTAGAAACCTCTCGTCTCGTTTTTCAAAGGTGTATAAGAAGACAGTTAGAGCAGAGGAATAGTAAGAGGAAGAGAGAGAGAGAGAGAGAGAGAAGAGAAAGGAATTCTGTTCAATCAGCTTCGAGAAATTGGCATTTTGACGAAATTGTTCTACTTTTACAACTTACTCAGATAAATCAGATCATTTCTCATAACCACGTAATTAAAAAAAAAAGATTTTTTGTCGAATGTGATTAATTTTAAAAATATCTTTTGGATTGGAATCATTTTTTTTTTTTTTTTTTCAACATGACGACGCTTCATGTATTGTGACACTTTTCTCACTTCTTATTTTTCTATAAAATTATGCCCGCGGTTTAAAAGTTACATTTTTTTCAGATTTTAGATAGAAAAAAATGTTTCATAATTTTTTTCTCGTTATTTGACGAACTTGCAAAAAATCTTGGCTTCGCAAAGTTGAAAAGTTGGGTGAATGTCGTGAAATATACATTAGGCAAGCGCAAAGAGCGACGAAAGCATCTTTTTCCCCCTCGTGAGCCTCTTCACTTTCGTGAAAGTTGTCGCTCGTGGACGAGCGAAATTGCTTAAACGAGAGGAAGAATAGAGACGACATTGGAAGCTCCAAAGAGCCCGGAATTACTTGTTGCATAATGCAGCGAAAAGTCTCAACCGCACACTGAAATACGAAGACAATGTCTATGAACACTTCGGCGAAGAATTTGAACCACTAATTGCACACACCATCATATTCTGTGTAAAAATAGAGAGAGAGAGAGAGAGAGAGAGAGAGAGAGAGAGAGAGAGAGAAGAGAGAAAGAGAGAGACAGATAAGTAATGAACGCTTAACAGACAGGAGTCAAAATAAATTTGAAAAAAAAGAAAAAATAAAACTGGCGATTACAGAGATGGGCTAATTTGTAATTATTATTTTTATTGTACCAACTATCTGAAGAAAAATTTAATTACAGATTTTCTTGTTTATAAAAAAATGCTTGCATAAAAAAATATTAATTTCTCTCGTTGCAACTTTTTATCGAAATATCGAGTTAAGATAATTAACTGTACTAATAAATGTTAATAATGTCAATAAAAAAAATTAGATGAGAGAATTATAAAATAAGAAGGATGAATAAGGGACTGAGATTTGAAAGACGAATCAAAAACTCAGACTTTGATTATGATAAAAACTGGACCGTTTTTGTGATAGCATGAAAAATAAACGAGTAAATGTCTCGAGGTGAAATTACTTAATTGAAGAATATTTTATTCGGTGAAATTTTCCTCTTTTCTTTTTCAAGAAAAGGTCAAGCCAGGCTTTAATAAGTAAAGAAATTAGAACGGCGGAGCTAGGTCAAAACTAAGACGGGCAGATTGACGAAGCTGGAAATTAAATTCAAAGTTATCATTTTTAAGGGTAAAGACTCGTCGAAAAATTTGTAATTTCCTTTCCGCCGGATATTCTATACATCATTTATCTCTTTATTATCACTGTCACTATGTTCAATCCTACGTTATGATTATGATGTAATGATCGACGCCTAATTGATAATTTTCGGTCCAACAATTACCGATCTAGTCGACTCGAAAGTCAATTTCAATTTTTAATCAAAAAGTCTGAAAAGAGCATGGAATTTCGTGTTTTCTTTTGTTTTTTAAATAAAAAAAATTTCAATGAATACACAAATTCATAATTCAAAAAAAACATCTTTCGTCGTCTTTCACCACTGTAACGTTGCGGTGTATTACATTTTTCAAGTATAGAAGTGGAAAAAAGAATCTATGACAATTTTTAGAATATTTACCTAAAATGCTTTATTTCTCGTATTTATTGTTTTGTTAGGGAATCACACCGATTTTTGAAGAATTAGGTTACAGAAATATGAAAGAAATATGAAAGGAAAAAAAAGGATGCTTTGTAAAATTTTGATGATTAAAAAAAAATTGAAATTTAAGGATACGAGGCAAAATTGTCGACCCAGAAAGCAGAATATCTGTTATTCGAAGCTCCAATTCTTGCCGGATACCTCGGTAACCAGATTGAATGTAACGCGTGTGTTTATTTTGGTAAGAGGAACGATGGGACACGATAAAATGAGCAAAGGTGGGAGGATCTGGCGAGCGCGAGAGGACCTCGTTGATTTAATCAGAAACAATAGCAAACAACGACCGAATGTTTATCCGGGCAATTTCAGTCGATATACTACGTACTGTGCGAGCGCCCGAGGCAATTAACGCTCGGCAAATATACGTTCGCGACTCCATCGACCTTTTTTCTTTTTTTTTTATTATTTTTTTTTTCAATTATTATTTTCATTAATTCTTTCCCTCGAATTATACACTGCATTGATGTATTTTACTGCATTGGAACCTGGGATCGTAAATGAGAATGTAAAATTCTGTCTAAAAGTTCACTGTTTTCGTCGAAAATAACCGTCAAATTTAAATATCGACAAATTCGTCAATATTTCGTAAAAAAAACAAGCATGAAACGAGAGATATTCCAATAATGTAATTTTTTGTAATCATACCTTTGTTTCAATCATTTCGAGGATTAAAAAATTATGAAAAAAATCATGTGCGTATAGTAAAAATATTTCTGAGAGAATTTTATCACGAACCAATGTTACAAATTGTGGTTGAAATAAAAAAATATATATGAACACAATAGTTTAAGCTTCCGTACTGAAAATAACCAAAAACTAGAATTCCTCACGTTGGAATTTCAATTTAAAAATTTGTGTGGAGGTCAAAAAGACTCGTAAGGTCAAAATAAAAAAAAGAATCTGCTTAGTGAGTGAAAATATCGTAAAAATCGTGGCCTGAAATTTTGTTATCTATTCAGTGAGAGTGTGTCGGGCTCGTGGCAGGTTCCTCTCTAGGGATGTCGCACAGGATAAAAATTCCCGAACAGAGAGGATTCTGCCTCGTCCTACATGACATGCCCAAGTTATCCTACATGCTCGTATACCCATCGTGCAAAATAGACTCTTGTATACCCAGATCGTTTAATCCTTGGCAAGGTCAACGCCAATTCGATTATCGGAAGAACGTATATAAAAGACGATACTGTGCTCTCGTCTTTTATACACGACTTTTATCTATTGATTTTTTTGGCCCCAGACCCTAATAATAAATGATCAATAATTTAATAAGGTCAATTTTTCTTTGATAATGGAAATTATGTAGTAAATTACAAAAAAAGAAAAACATTATTAGATAAAATTTATAAAAGAAAATAATAAATATTATATTCTGATTGAATACACGTTTTAATTTTTTGATCAAAGAGGCTTTTGGTATACTTAAGAGAATAAAGAACCCAAATTCGATTAAAATCTTACAGTCTAAAGTGACTTAAGCGAATTTATCGTCTAGAGGTCGTTAGTCCTTAAATTCTTCAGCATCCGGGAAACCTTTCATGTTTACAAAGATGTTCGAGGGTGAAGAACCAATTAGCCGAACGCGCGTGGATCATTCGAGGGTAAAGCGCCCCTATAGAGAATACCAGCCAAGTGATTTTCTCGAAAACTTTCAGAAGATTAATTGTAATTTAATTATTAATATATCAATATTAATAATTAAAGGAAAACAAGACGTTAGAACTGACAAAAAATGTTTAAAAACAGTAAAATAAACTTAATTGCACTGAAAAATTTATTAATCAGAAAATTCATCAAATTTCATCAATTTCGGTACTCATTAGTTTTTACGAATAAAAAATATTATATTGGAAAAATGATCGATTAATTAATGAATAATATTCTAAAAAAAATGCAATGCATGAATCAGTAAAAAAATTTAAACGGCTTGATTCCGCGATTGTAAATAATTGTGACTGACAAAATCGAAGTAAATATATTTTGGATAAGAGTTATCTGTATTCGTGAATCGCAAGCATGTGAAAAAGCTTCTCAAGTCGTGCAAGACGAAAATGGATACAGCGATTATTCAATTGAGTGCGATACGCTTCATGACCGAGAACTTGCGATAGACGAGGTAGATAAACAATGAAGCAAAGTGATTGAATCACGAGGTATACAACCACTTGTTCAATATCCGGATCAAATTGTGTTTAATAAAAAAAAAGTATAATATATACTCGCTAGATTGCTCGTGAAACTTTAGTGACCGCTCGAAACCGGATCGTTGTACTTGAATTGAAAGTCACATTTTTTTCTCACCCCAATGAAAAAATATATATATATATATATAAATCTTCATTTAACGGAGTCATCCCATGTGGCAGCTATTTTTTTTCCGCTTTTTTGGGAATTTTTTTTGATGAACCATTAAAACACAATATCTTTGAATTTTTACCACACATTTATTAACATTTTTACAATCCCTCAGAATTTTATCAAACAAAAATAACGAGTTGAATCGACTTTACACCGTTCGGAAGACACTCATGCGTTGGTTGACGGCTGCCATGATTCCGGAGGTTTTGTTCATCTGAAATCAAAAAATCAAACGGCATTTTAATTTGTAGATCTGAGACTATCGCTGGAACTAGAGTAAAGTAAAAATATCGAAAATTGAATTTTTGGCACGGTTTTAAAAGTCGAAAAAAACGACGAAACTTGGAACTTGACATTTAAAACCGTGCTAAAAATTCAATTTTCGATATTTTTACTTTATTCTAGTTCCAGCGATAGCCTCAGGTCTACAAATTAAAATGCCGTTTGATTTTTTGATTTTAGATGAGCGAAACCTCCGGAATCATGGCAGCCGTCAGCCAACACATGAGTGTCTTTCAAACGGTGTAAAGTTGATTCAGCTCGTTATTTTTCTTTGATAAAATTCTGAGGGACTGTAAAAATGTTAATAAATATGTGGTAAAAATTCAAAGATAGTGTGTTTTAATGGTTCATCAAAAAAAAATTCCCAAAAAAAGCGAAAAAAAATAGCTGTCACATGGGATGACCCCGTTAAAAAAAGGACTATTAAGAACAAATTAGAAAAGAATATCGAACAAAAATACCACAAAATATCAGAATTATCAACTGTGTACACAAAAATATATGTTTTCAAAATTTAGTTATCCGAATGTATGTCAAACTCTGTATTTATCGTTCCTATCGATCTGGACTAGATTTAAAAAATAAAAAGCAAATTGGCTTTTTATATTTTACGCTGAATGTTTTTCGTACTTGAGAACGTTTAAGGGGAGATGTGAGAGTGAGTAAAAGTTGTTTTACATGACAAATAAATATCGAGACGATTTTTACAAGAGGATTTTTTCGTGTCTGGCATACGAAAGATCCCAATGGAGATGTCGCGTAAAGTTGGTAGTTCGAGAAGAAAGCATCGTGAGATTCGTGTCATTGGGTGTGATCGCGAATCAAACAGCTCCTGAGACAAAATTGATGGTTGAGAAGCTTTCTCTACGAGACTTTTATATACTTAAGGGATAAGAGAGAGAGAGAGAGAGAGAGAGAGAGAGAGAGAGAGAGAGAGAGAGAGAGAGAGAGAGAGAGAGAGAGAAGGAGAGAGAAAGTAACGTTATCATTGTAAATTACTCGTTCACCAACTCGGCTATGTTGAATTGGCGTGTCTCGCGACTGTTTACCCCTTTGGATCACGTTTTATAAGGGTGATTTGTCAAGAGGGGTGTGGAGCGAGGGAGAAGAAAAGAACGGAAATCGGGCCAGGAATCGCTCGATCCTGTAAAACTCGTTCGTAACAATTTCATAAAAGGCGTTTGCTTCGCGTGCAAAAAGTCTCTATACCCTCAATAAACGAGAAAAAAGAACGAAAAAAATGTACAACGAACACGAAATTACGGTGGGAGGAAGGGTAAAAGATTGGAATAGAAAGACTTTTGAAACACTTTAATGGCGAATGTACAAGCATGTGAAATTTCCCTATGAAATGAAAATCGATGTTTCTTTAAACTGCTTTTCAGAATTTCTTATTTAAAGAGGTAGAAACAGTCTGGTAACTTTCAACTTCTACGAACCGTGTACAGTTTTTATTTTCAAATGAAAAGCATAATAAAAATAATTTTTTCACTATTTTGCGCTCATCAAATGCAGAATCCATGCGAAGTCATAAAAAGGGAATCACAATGAATAAAAATACTATTACGATTCGTAAAAAGCAGATGTGTTAATTTTTTTTTTATAGCAAATTCAAAAACAAGAGAACAAGCATGGACTATTCTATTTCAAGCTCGATTTATTCGAAACTGCGGAACTTTTGAAGTTACGTTTATTTTTTTGAGCGAGCAATAAATTGTTTGAATTATTGATGGGTGCCAAGTTTTTCCTTCACGATTTGGTGCTCAGCACGTGCATGCTCACTCTTTCCGGTTTTACGTGGACCTCGTAAAGTGGAAGAGTTTGTAAATTAAAATTGCAACAGAGCTGCACTGGGACTCTCTACTTCGCTCTGCTGTACCATCGGCGAAGTATAGTTGAGTCACATGGAACTCCTTTTATTTTAGCCTTAAAAGTACTCAATCTGATAAAGAAACTGTCCTGATGAATGGACCATCTTTCAGCCCTTTACAAAAAATGCGATCTCAAATTTAATTACTATCTTCATTTTTTATTGATTCAGTTGATAGTCAAAGTGAAATAAAAAATCAAGCAAGTCACTTCGTTAACGATGAAAACTTATAATTTTGTATTTCAATATTGTTGCTAAAAACATCATGGACACAAACAATGTGTTTGATTATGTAAAATAAATTATCTCATTTAAATTTGAGATAATTAGTCATTAAATTCCAATTATATTACGAGAGAAGAAAATTAATTTTGACCAGTAGTAATAGTCAGTTCGTGGTCAGACACCTCGATGAATGAGGGAAGCTCGTAAAGGATTAATTAAACGAACAAATATCAGTGATAATTTCGTAGCTTTAAATAATTAACCCTAGACCCCTATAACGGGGTGGAAAACGACCCCATTTTTTTAAATAAAAACCTTTTTTTTGTATTTCTCCAAAACTTTGTATAGTTTTATAGAGTTTATATCATCAAATGTTCATCAAATATCACTTTATCATACACTGTTCCCTTAGTTATTAAAAAATGAAGAGAATAGTCTATAATTAAACCTTATTATTGCATGCGGGGAACATTTTATGCTAAAGAGAAGATTGGGGTCGTTTTCGACCCCGTTGCGGGGTTTACTTTCGGAAAAATAGATTGTGGGGGTCTAAGGTTAATCCACAGAAAATATTCTCCCTGCTGCAATGGATTGCAAATAATCCAGAGAGCAAATGTTGGTTCCATATCTTTATTTTTTTAGCTGATTTCAAGAATTAATCAACAATAATTTTTATAATAAGGAAAGTCTATAAAAAAACCGAAATTATGATTGAATTAAATGCTTCGTTGCGACTGTACCTCCACTCGTTATATGGCAAGCGTTTTGAGGATGCACTTTCAGGAATATTGAGCATGGAAATGCAAAGCTGAAAAGAATGGAGGAAAAATGATGGAGTGTAGTATCGGAGAATAATATACTGGTAATTAATGATGCGTTGGTACGTTGCACGGAGGCTGCACTTCAGGTTGTATTTCTTTGTTATCCGGGGGGGGGGAAAAAAACCACAGAAATAATCGTAAATGTTGTATCTATTTTGAGAATTATAAAATAGCGTACAGCCTGATACAATAATAGGAGCCACCCTCGTTTAACGCTTTAATCGTTATACGCAGTAAGTGTACCAAGAATAATTGCGTGGGATAGAAGTCTCTCTCTCTCTCTTTTTATTGTGAAAATTTTACACTCACTGAACAAACGAGAGAACGCTTCCATTGCCTACATAAGCCCTCCTTCATTTACTCTCGCCTTTCACGTTCCGTTTTTTTTTTACTCCTGCCTCAACCTCCACTTTTTTATCTCTGATATTACCCTGTAATCAGAGTCGACCAACGAGCACAAGTGGAAATGCTTTGTTACTGGTCGGACGTGCAAACAATACACGGTTTCACAGCTATAATCTCTTCCAATTAAATATTTGTTTTACCTCCAATTTCATGCATGGTTCATCATCAATTCGCATGTTAAATCTTCGATGCAGAACCGTCCATGCCATTGTCATTGTTTAATCATTTGATTGGACTCAAGTTTTACAACATTTGTTTACAAATGCCAAAATAATCTCAAATTTGATAGGGTTTTTTGTTTTTCTTTCAATGTCTCAGTCATTCTCATAGAATCAGTCGTATTTCCATGTCTGTTTTTTTTTCCACACCTTTAGAATTGAATAGCCTTGGCCTTGAGTTTAAATAATAAGATAAGAAAAACGATTTCTCACGTTTGTAAATTGCGGACTAATTCGTGGTGAAATTCATACCAGGAAACGATGGAGGAGGTTCTAAAATTTAACAACTTTCTCTTGAAATTTCAAGATTCTCCTTAACCGTTTGACGTTCACCAGCATAAAGGGGAGAGAACAAGGAAAAAATGGAGGAAGAGAGAGAGAGAGAGAGTTGAAAATTTAAGAGAGTATGGAACTGGCCATTAACAATTCAGTGCGTCATTTCCGTCAGTGTCGGAGCGACTTTAAACGTGGATGAGGTTTCCGTGCTTACGATCGTTTTAAATCGTCACGATCGGTCAAGTTTTTTAACTCCTAGCGCACACATTTCACTCCTAGCGAATTTACCGGAAAATCAATCTACGCTGTAAAATTACGAGGCACGGAAAAGAACATTTTTTTTTTGTTTTTTCATTATCACCATCTTTTTCTTTCTTTTTTTCCGTTTTATATTATTTTTATATACTTCTTTGTGTTATAATTTATTTAAATCGCTCGCCCGGTGCAATAAATATTCATGCTCGTGAATGGTCGTTACAAACTGCTCTGTGTTCGCGCTCGACAAACGATTCATAAAACTACGGAGCCACCAAATGGCCGGGGAAAAGAGCAGGACGAGGCCCGAGAAACGAGAATGGAAAGACGCGTGTGGTGGGGCTCGAAGGGAAAAAGGAAATTGTCAGAGGGTGAGCACCTGTAGCGCAACGAGCTCGGCATCCTCACGTGCAACTTTGGAAGAGCTCATTTCCGGATACCACCGTTAATTGTACCCCATATAGAGAACGTAACCTCGAGGAATTAAGGTATTCCTAACGTGAGGGGACCGTATTTATAGCCACATAAGAAGCATGCTAGAACCTCAGAGAAACTATTGAGGGCTTCGAAAAAAAAAAAAAAAAAAAAACATTACAATATAATATCAAGATTAAACATAATTATTACGAAAATACAGAAGAAAAATCAACGATCCAAATAACGTTATTCAAATCTAGTAATATTTGCATTTTGTATGAACAACGAACACAAAAAAATAACTTTTTAAAAAGACAAAACGTAATTTACGGTTTAAGTGTCTTGCATCAAGTGGTACGACTCTTTTTCGTTATAACGTTATTCCTAAATTTTTCTCCATCTGGTAACTAATTGAGGCTGAGAGTTGAGAGGGTTGGCAATAAGTGATTCAGATGCTACACACGAAATATACGAGACGAATATGCGCGTCGCGGTAGTTAAATAACGAAGTCAGCTTTTTTTCTATCGTTCTTCAAACATCGCTTCCTGCTTTACAGCGTTTTTCGAGTGACTCAATTATGAGTAACCCTATACCTATACGTAGACACGCACTCGTTTTCCCTTTGGCAAGATAGGGCGAGTTTCCGTTTCAGCTCGTACGGAACTGTTCGTCAATTCACTAAATTCTTCGTAATAAACGTAAATAATAATAAAGATAAACTCAAATGAAAAAAAGAATTGAATTATGGTGAAAGATAAAAAATGAATTTTGCAGCATCATCAATCAGGCCAGTCACCAGAGTCGAAAGATCGACGGAATAAACTATAACACTCTGCCGCGTCTCCAGATAATTTATACTACGCGAATTAGTGGGTGAATAGGATTATTTTAACTTGAATTTGAAGTATTCGATTTTATGGCCTCGAATTCGGAGTGGAAGACATTGGGAACGTGACAGATACATATTTGTTTGTTTTGCGCGATATCTCCGAAACTATCATAAAATCCGACATAATCATCGGATATCTTTTTGTTCCCTATAAAATTGCAGAGGAAACAAAAAAAAAGTTAATTCTCTACCTTCATTTGATCCGGAGATATGGTGAATCAAACATTGACCTAAAATGCTGGAAAAACATGCATCGAAAAATATCACTTTTTAACGTTTCGTACGATATCTCCCAAACTATCAGGAAATCCAATAAGACAAGTAATTACTTTTTTGTTTCCTATAAAATTTTGAAGAGAATGAAAAAAAAATTAAGTCCCTATTCTAATTTTTTTCGGAGATACGGAGAATCATCATATCCCCGAATCAAATGAAGATGGAGAATCAACTTTTTTTTTGTTTTCTTTGCAATTTTATAGGAACTAAAAAAGTATTCAATGATCATGTCGGATTTTGTCATAGTTTCGGAGATAACGCGCAAAACATACAAATATGTACCTGTTTCTGATTTTCCCTATGCCTTTCGCTCTAAATTCAAGGTCATAAAATTGAATACTTCAAATTCAAGTCAAAATGATCCTATCCATCCAATAAATCGCGTAGTATAAATTAATTTTTTTTAATTTTACTCTGGAGGCTGGTCTGTAATCTCATGTGTCAACTGATCACAATGTCAGTTTTAGAAAAATAGTAGCTGGCAAATAATGACAGCGAATGGGTGCCTTCGGTGATTTCTCAACTCGAGCAGCCTCGGGCAAAGTCAGTACTTGATTGGGTGACCGCTTGTAGGCATGCACCAGCTCACGCATCAATCGTTGAGCTGAAGGCAGTTTTTCTGAGTTTCTGATGATGGAAACCAACTGAAACTCAGTAAAAATGAAGCTGCCTGGGTCAGCTGAGTTTTCCACAGTTTCCTTTGACCCTCGTGCAAATGCGATACGGTAATAGATTAGAAAAAAGTGGCTGCGGGCAACATTCTGGGGGGTCTCACAGAAACAAGAAGAGGAAGTTCTTGCTTGTAAAAAGTGGAGTGAAGTATGTTGCGTAAAATTCCGCACGAAATATTGGAAATAAGAAAAATATATTAGCTGGCAAATGTGAAGGAGAAACTAAATGATGTTACAGCATTTGTGGTACTGAAAAAACGTTTATTTTTCACTTAACTTTACTTTGTTTTTATATATATAATTTTGTCTGACGCGCCAAAGAATCATTTTCAAATCAAAAGTTTTTTCAACGTTGGCTGCTCAAAATGCAGCGTGGATTTAAACACAGATTTAAAAATGACCGTTTTCAATATTATATTAATAATTATTGAAAACATAAAATAGTATGAAATAATATAAAGCCATATTCAACAAATTATTTGAAAGAGAAAAAAAAAATTTTTTTGCAACATTTATGAAAAGATCATTAAATTACGGTACGAGTATTTCTCGAAACAGTAGCTGTAGATTGTAAAAAACCTGACCATTAAAATTAATTGAAAGGAATTCGTGAGAAATATCGAACTGATGAAAAAAACGGTTACGATAATAGAGAACAACAATTGGAAACTATGTAGAACACTCGAAAGAGCGCTAATTTGAAAAATACTTTTTGCAATTTTATTCCCCACTTTTTTAATATGTAATACATATATTTTTGTGTGTGTATATGCGTGTGCATAACTCTTTACCTGTCTTGCTCGACTTTGATCACTTTGGGTACGCGTCCAAGCGTTTCCGTCACGCCCAGCCATGCGAAAGCCCAGCTCCTCGTTCGCTCTCGTTCCGTTCGTTAGTGCAATTTTCCCACGATCCTCACGCGCTCCTGTGAGTGGAAAATGCACGCATTTTCCAGACCTCACAAAGGCCTCGCTTTTCCAGCATCCTCTCTACATCCACATTCAGCATCGAATCTCTACATCCACATTTCTCTTTATAAACGTCCTGGCAATGTTTATCTCCTCCTTTCCTCTCTTCTCTCTCTCTTTCTCTCTTTCTTCCTATATTTTTTCTTTGTCCCTCTTATACGCTTTTACTCGTACGCATCCCATTAATTTCACGAAATTTAGGTGCTTGAATTCGTGCCATTATATATTTAAAAAATAAAACGTTTTCATGTGTCATCAACAGCTTGATCTTCAAGAATTTTTGTTAGTTTATTTTTATCAAAATTTCTTCGTCCTTATTAATATCATTAATATTTTTGAATATTAATTAACGAACGCTAATAAGAAAACTACTAATTATCATTAAACTTAAAAACTTAAAAAACTTTTCCAAAAATATGTCTTGACGTTATTTTTTTTTCGCAATATCATTGTCTCTTTTTTAAGTATCTCTCTCGGCACTCTTAATTTAACATGACAAATACATTAGTTAACCTGGCTCTTGTCGTATATTATGAGGAGTTGACCCTCCTATGTATTGTCGAGGCCCATGGCCACTCCTCCCTTTTCGCATCACGTACACAGCTGGTTTCCAGTTGTATGTACTCTCTTTATGCTTGCATACTTTCCCTCTAACTGAATACATATATTTGGAAAACGCCCCTAAAAAAAAGAAGAAATGAAAAGAAAAAAAAAACATATAACGTGTGCTTGTTTTACGTACATAAGTTTGCCTTTATGTGCGTCAAGGGATTTCGTTATTTATGCAAAAAATGCTACCACGCGCTGTGTTTCTGGTCTTTCACACAGCATCCACTTTTCTTTCGGCTTTTTCAGAACCTCCAGCCTCGTAGAGCTACTCGTCCGAGTAGCTCGCAGCTCTGTACGTTTGGAATGAAAGAAAAAAAAGAGAAAAAAAAAAACGCCCTAACATTTACATAATAAGCGATGTTGCTTTTATACTTTCTTACATACTTTATTACACAGATGCATGTATTTTTTTCCTGTACTCGCATACCACTGCAACTCGGAGTCTAATTTATTTTTTTTGCTTCTATGACGAGCTAGTCACTTGACAATTAATGGGTCGAGACACGAAAGAGCCACGAGGCATTCTTTTTTTTTAAGATTTTTTTTTCAGCCCTAAGCAACAAGGGTGTAAAACAAAGCTGAACGTATTTGTAATTCGGAGTTTTACTTATTTTCCATCATTGTTCCTTGTTCGTAAAAATTTATAGTGTTTTTATGAAAAAATTGTTGTTAGTTATTCACGAAAATTCATTGACAGAAAAGTTAAATCTTAATTACGATTGGAAAACCTAAAAAAAAACCCTGAAGAGATTCGAAAATTTGTAGTTAGTTCGAAAAATATTTATTTACATCACTTTATTGTCCAACGAGCAAGAGGATGATCAAGTAATTAAGTAGAAATCGCAAAGTGCAAGATTAATTGCAACGAAGCAACGACCAGTGAAGGAAAAACTTGTTCCAATGGGAGTCACCTCATGGAAATTCTCATGGTTCGTGTAAAAGTTTCAGAGTTTTAATTACATCTTGATTATAGTCGTGGAATCTTAATTGCATCGGAAAGAAGGGTCGAGGAACACTCACGAACGAGATCAAATGATCACGCTATCATTTAAGTTTAATACGACTCGCATGCTTCTCGGTTCATTGCAACTCTAATCTACCTGAATATAGCGTATTATCCGTGATGATGATTCTAAATAAACAGAAACAAGATTTTCTAATACTATTCCAATTTGTTTGGAAGTTTTGTTTTTCAATCGATGCAAACAATAATGAAAAGAAATGTATGCAATTCCAAAA